>JAKCPB010000874.1:0-76505 GCA_021442155.1 Cymbidium sinense | reverse complement strand
CAAGCTCCTAGACGAGATTAGACATAACAATAGGTCATTTAAGAAGTCAAGAACCGACAATGTCGGCTTCATTCAGAAGAATAATTCCCGGTTAGCCTATGTCATCCCAATTAAGAAAAGGAATTGCCAAATTTACATATACATCAATTTTAGGGATTTAAATAAGGCAAGTCCAAAAGACGAATTTCCACTACCAATCTTGGAGTTGATGGTGGACATTGCCTCATCTCATGTAGTCTTCTCTTCTTTCATGGATGGCTCATCTAGATATAACCAAATAAAGATGGCCCTAAGATGAAAGAAACACTACTTTAGAACTCGATTGAATCTTTACTATAAGGTCATGCCTTTCAGCCTTAAAAATGATGGTGCTACATACCAGAGGGCTATGACTTGAATCTTTGATGAACTCATTCATCATCAAGTTAAGTGCTATGTCGATGATCTCATGGTCAAAAGTAGAGAAAAGAAAGACCATCTCTTTGACTTGAGAGTAGTTTTCAAACAATTAAGAAAAATGAACCCTGAGTGTGCATTTGGGGAGCTTCGAAATTCCTTGGTTTTTGTCCATCACTAGGGAATCAAAATAGATCCGAGAAGATCAAGGAAATATTAGAATTCCACCCCAAAAAGTTTAACTCAACTCAAATCATTCCAAGGGAGGTTAGCATATCTAAGATGCTTTATATCCAACCTATCGGGAAGATGTCAGCCATTCTCAGCAATTGTCAAAGAGAATGCCAAGTTCAACTAAGATAATAAGTGTGAGCATGGCTTCAAAGACATCAAGCATTACCTGATAACACCACCAATTCTAGCATCCCCTATCCTAAGCAAGCTGCTCATACTTTACACTGCTACATTCGATGACTCACTTGGTGCATTGTTGGCCAAAGCCAATGAAAGGAAGAAAAATGCACTTACTACCTCGCCATCATCTAATCCCTTCGAGGCTAATTATCCACCCATTGAGAAGCATTGCCTAGCTTTAATCTTTGCATCCCAAAAGCTACAACACAACATGCTTCCTCATAAGTGAACTTAATCTTTAAGACAATTCAATACAAGATCTCATGACACGATGCTATCTAGATGGTTGGCATGATGGTCCATGATCCTCTTATAGTTTGACATTACCTTCCTACTCCTCTATGCAGTAAAAGGACAAGCACCATTTCTTAAAGACACCCACTTCCCACTCTTACTCTCGCTTAGTGATGATCTCCATGATGAACAAATCATGAACTTAGGGGATACTAGCATTCACCACTAGGAGATGTACTTTGATGGCGCGGCTTCCTCTCAAAGAGGAGAAGAACCAAAATCTACTATTCCAAGAAAGGTGGTGGTAGGAATAGTTCTCTTAACTCTCTACTGTGATGTGATGAGATTCTCGTATCACCTGTCCAATCCATGCACCAATAATGAAGCCGAATATGAGGCTTTGATTGTGGGTCTGAAGTTAGCCATTACTCTAAGCATCGAGAACATCAATAACTTCACAAATTCTCAGCTATTTATCAACCAAATCACTGGGTCCTCTAAAGTTATAAAGCCCAAGCTCCATCACTACCACAGGTACACCATAGACTTGTTGGGCCAAATCCTAGAGGTTACCATTTATAAGATTCCTTGAGAAGAGAATGTTGTATATATTTTAGCCAAGCTTATCAAGGAGTTGATATATCGAGGATGAGTCCATATCAATAAAGGTCCAAAATAGACAAGTCTTATCTCATTGATGTTGAACTCAAAAGTACTAAGGGAAGTTTCCATTACCAAAAGAACAAGGAGTTAGATTGGAGGCAACCATTCATGGATTACCTAAATAAAGGAAAACTACCTCAAGAGAAGTCCCAAGCCCATCGATGAAGCAAAGAGCACTTTCCTATGCTTGTGGATGGTTGCTTATACCGGTGGTCTTTTGATTTGTCATTACGTTGTTTAGACAAGCACGAAGCCCATAAGATCATGTTCGAGGTACACTTAGGATTATGTGGAGCCAACCAATCCAGTCCGAAGATGAAAACCAAGATCAAGATATTAGGATACTATTT
Source organism: Cymbidium sinense (assembly GCA_021442155.1). Taxonomy (NCBI): domain Eukaryota; kingdom Viridiplantae; phylum Streptophyta; class Magnoliopsida; order Asparagales; family Orchidaceae; genus Cymbidium; species Cymbidium sinense. The sequence goes on along the minus strand of JAKCPB010000874.1, from coordinate 74,448 downwards.
GCCATCAATGATCAAAGATTGCATGCATACGGCTAGGCGATGCCACAAATGTCAAATGCGCAGTGTGGTCCTACACCAACCACCCAACATTCTACATCCAACATTGGCCTCATGGCCATTTGAGTGTTGGGGTACCAACATAGGGATCCAAGAGATCCTTATTCTTCAATGGGTCATCAATTCATCTTAGTCGCATACTATTTTTCCAAATGGGAGAAGGCATTACGGAGGTCACATCTCAAAGATGTACTAGTATTTTAGAAATCATATCATATATATAGGTTCAGTGCCTCATGAATTATATCTATAGTACTGCATTCAAGAGCACCAAGATCAAAAAACTTTCCTAAAGACACACATTGATTGAAGATATTCTACCATCAACTACCCAGGGAAAGCTTAGCGTAAGCTACAACAAAACTCTCATCCAAATACTAAAGAAGACACTCGATAACAACAAATGATAGTGGCATGAGCAGTTAGTTGAAGCCTTGTTGGCCTATTAGACAACATATAGAACTCAAACTTAGTCTACTTTTTTCTTCCTTAGTGTATAGGCCCGAAGCCTTTCTACCATTAAAAGTTTAACTCTCATCACTAAGGATAGCTGAGTAGCAAGATCATACAGAAAGCGTAACAAGTTGTAGTTAGAAGAGCTGAAGGTTTGAGGAGAGAAGCTGATCATGCCAAAACCTCAAAAGCTAAAATGATTCAAGGTCACAACAAGTTGGTCCTCCTATAGCTTTTCAAGTAGAGAGCTTGTTTTTGTTTTAAGGAGATTGATTGTTGCTCATAAGATGGGAGGCAAGTTTGAACCCACGGGAAGCCCTTGCCATAGAGAAGGCCTACCTAGAGGATCTTATCACCTTATTAATGATAAGGGAGAGCCATGCTTCCAATCGGCTCTACTTAGAGAAATATTATAAATCATGTTTAAAAAATAATTATCATCAATGAAAATTCTATTTTGAATTCAATCTCTTCCATGTTGAAAGTATTCTTGTTTGTGAATTAGCCATGATGTGTTTAGGGTAGGTAAGGAACCCGGGATCCTATCCTTCACAAACACAAACACAAACTACACAAACATATAAAATAAACAAATATCTTTATCTTGGGCTACTCTAAGTTGAGATAATGCCCCTGACACTCACTCAAGAATGCTAGTCTCGACGTTGCCCTACTAGTGTGTCACCCTAGTGGTCTTCTTGCTTTGAGGATGTAAGTCTATGCTTTCCTTCTTTACTTGGCCACGCACACCGATGAGCACCATTAGTTTGGTAGGCCTTATTGCATTATCGATAAGCTACCTCATGTTGTCTTCATTTAAAAAGATGTGAGTCTGCTATGCTTTCTTCTTGGATTAGCCTTCATGATCTGATAGGGTCAAGTATATTTAAGGTTTAGGATAAGTCCCCTAACAGCTCTTTCCCTCTTGACTGCTTCAAGTCTGGATCCAATCATTCCTCAGGGCTCCCCTCTTAATAGTCGCTCTAGGTTAAATAGCATCTGTCCCACTGACGATAGGCTATTCTAATGATCAGTTCCACTTAAAACATTATAAGCCTACATACTTTCTTTCCATATTGATCATTGCACACCGATGGGCACCATAGGTTGGTTGGTTCTCACTATGTTGATGGATACACTAGTCATGCTGATAGATACACCATAGGTTGGTTGGTTCACCTTAGATACACCACTCATGGCGATGTAAGTCTGCTACACTTTCTCGAGTTGGCCACCATACACCTATAAGTTTCTTTTCCAAGGCTCAAGATAACGCCTAGCAAGACCTCCTATGGGCACTATTTAAATCACATCCTTTAACCCCATTTAGACACACCTAGTTACTATCGATTGATAGTTTTCCAAGAACCACCCCTGGTTGGAGAATTCATCCTGTGGATTTGAAGATTCTCCCTTGGTCTAGTAAAATTGAGATAGGTCAAGGCCGACATAGCCCCTTCTCAGTGTGGTCCCTTGCACACCAACAAGGTCCACGCAAACATATAAAAAAAATATATGTTCACTTGTGGGTTAGGAGGACACCTTTAGCAAGCATCTTTCCCAAGTCGCATCCTATCTTAGGCTAAAAACTCCCTATAGAAGCCTCACTACTCTTAAGTTGATATAAGTCCCCAACGCATTCACTCAAGAGTGCCCCTAAGTCGTGATTTTCTGTGCTACCAACAGGTCACCCTAGTGGTTGGTCCCTACTTTAGAAGATGTAAGTCTACTACACATTCTTCCTCGCATAGACATTGCACAATAGAAGGCAACCCCTTAGGTTAGCTAGTTCTACCCCACGGCCAGTAGACTATCCTTTTGGATTAGTAAATTTGAGATCGGACAAGTTCTATATAACCCCTTCTCAGTGGGTACATCACACATTGACATGGTCCATAAATTAAATATATCAAATTTGATCATGATCAAACTAAACCAAACATACCTTATCAAAATCACATGAAATTAAGATAAAATTAATCTTGACTACTTTAAGTTGACATAAGTCCTAGCATTCACTAAGTAGTCTCCTAGGTCGATGAGCATATCACAGTCACCCAAGAGTTGTTCCTTGCTTTGAAGATGTAAGTCTATGCCTTCTTCCTAGCATGGTTGCAAAAAAGGCAACCCCTTAAGTTGGCTAGCTCTACCCCACAATGTAGACTATCCCTTGATTTGTAAACTTGAGGGGTCACGATATATCTCCTTCTTGGGTCCAACACACACAAAGTCCATACATTAACTCGATTAAATTAAACCCAATGATTTTCCTGTAGTTAAATCACACCTTTCTCTAGTGGAGCCCCAAATCATATATAAACAAGTCAAGAATACAAATCAAAAAACCAATCTCCCGGAGCTAAATTAAACCAACTCTCCCAATAAAGTCTAAATCAAAGAAATCCAACCAAACTTTTATTCGTAGTGGATACATCCCCAAACAAATATATGAATCAAACTCAAATCCCAAACCCCATCGGATAGCCTGAACTTGTTTCCCTAGTGGAAGGTTCAAATACCCGATCCCTAATGGACTCGAGCCCATATCTTTAGCATATATGCCTCCACATCAATTAAAATAAAATAAATTAAAGTTGATTCAATCTTAATCCCTGAAGAATTTCTTTCCATAAATTGTATAATCAAATCAAATTCAAACCTTATCCCTAGAAAATTTTCTTCTTCTATGCCCTCGACATAATCCTCACATGTCATGTCCAATGCATGTGTGATCCCTAAGATCTCCTCCATGTCCTTGACATGGAATTCTCATCAAATCTTATTTATTCTCTTATGCACAATTTTAATACTTCAACCAAAAGCCTAACAATGTATTCATTCAAATTACATCATCTTAACAAAATCAACATTTTATGATTTGTGATGGTGCAAGCTCAAACTAACTATACAATATCATGCTAAAAAATATTATATTATGAATTAACACACTATATTATATTATAATATATGATGTTATATTATAATTTGCTATTATATAATATATTGTCTAACATTACACCTCATTAGAATCACTTAAAGGTTCAAATAAAAATTTTCTCAAAATATGAATAATGTTCATTTTGATGTAAAATTGTTATTTTTCTATTAGAAATGTTACAAAATAGCATAATTTGGTGTTGCTTCTTAGTGTGTGCCATCAATTTGGCCAAATTCTTCCATCTCAACCTTGAAATTAATATTTTTGTGAGTTTTGACCCAATGTATTATAACAGAAGTAAAACATACTAAAATGTACAATAATATTTAGTAACACACCACCACATTCAAATATATGTGAAGTTATATTATTATGTACATTATATTTTAATGTGCTTTTATATAATATATTATCTTACATTACACTTTAAAATGAATGACTTTAAGAAAAGAATTTATAAAATTTGATTGAAAAATGACCTTTTTATGTAAAATTCCATTCTTTTGATTAAATGACACACTAGCACATGCCGAATGATGTTCTCTAAAGTTACCTTAAATTTAGCCAAATCCCATCATCCCAGCCTATAAATTAGAATGTTTATGAATTATATAAGTATGAACTCTACTAAAATATGCTAAATAAGTAATAATACATAATAGTATGCTATTATTCATGATGCTACCTTATGTTATGTCATCTTATATTATAATAAACTATAACATGTTATATTATATTATATTGCATATCACATCACAAGGGATTTGTTAAGATAAAAAATCATAAAATTAGTCTAAACAATAAAAAACTATATATTTTAATCATATCACTTACATATTTTAAGGTGAAACAATACATTATGATGACATACTCTACCTATTATTAATTTGGATAAATTCCACCATTTTAAAGGCTAAATCAACATTTTTATAAATAATACTAGTGTAGGCTTGACTGCATGATTGTAAAATACTAAAGAATTTAAAATGTGTAGAACAATATATTATGATATATGATGTTATGCTATGCTACAACATGTAATATTTTTTTTAACATAAAATCTTACTTTTTTTTACTACAAGTGGTGTAGCACACCTTTGGTACTACAACCTAATTCCCACTTCAAATTTAACAAATTTCATAATCTTATTTATTAAATTAATATTTTAATGATTTATATTAATATAGACTATAGGACATAATACCATAATATACTAAAACATTTCAAAACATCTTATAACTTCCAAAAAACATGACTACATGCTCAAATATATGATGCTACATTATACTATAATATATGGTATTATAATATGATTTAGGGTATTTAAATTTCTAGTAATCGATGAAAAGTCTCTTGAAGACATTTTCTTTAGCTATGGGATTAGTCATTCTTAGATCTACTCTAATGACATCTTTATTCAAGGTTTGGGGTTTAGGTTAATTTATGGTTTAGGATTATTTGTGGCTTAGTTTAGGGTTAGTTTAGGGTTTAGGGTTTGTTTGGGGGTTTAGGGTTTAGGGTTTAGTTGTGGTTTTAGGTTTAGGTTTATGGTTTTAGGGTTTAGGTAGGGTTTATGTTTTATGGTTTTAGGGTTTAAGGATTAGTGTTTAGGGTTTGGATTATAGGTTTTGGGGGTTTAGGTTTAGTGGTTAGTGTTTAAGTTTTAGTTTAGGGTTTAGGGTTTAGGGTTTAAGGATTTTCTTAATAGATAACAAATTTAGATTCAATATTTCTCTTTTTTTATATCATCAACTAAGTAGCACCCCAAGCTTTCTAAGACACAAGCAATGACATAGATCAAAAATAAGAACCCATAGAGAAAATCAAAAACCTTACATTAGTAGAACCATCTTTACTGTAAAGACACTGTTCCATAAGAAGTAGATCGGATTGACCGTTCCTTAGTTTCTGTAGTTCCCATCAGAACCACCCCCACCTCTCGAGTTGCAGGATCTGCCATCATATCCCCGATCTCTTCCTCTACCATAACCACAGCCGTAACCTCCTTCTCTCCTCCCACCTTCATAACCATCACTACTCTGACCACCACCTCCATATCCACTAGCAGCTCTAGATCTCCCACCACCAGATAACCGCCTTCCTCCACCAGATCTATAGTGCTTCGACAAGTGATGTTCCTTCCAGGTTCTTCTTATTCTGTGGGTAGGGTTTGGGGTTTAGTTTAAGGTTTAGTAGGCATAGGTTTAGGGTTATATGTTTAAGGGTTTTAGGCTTGTGGTAGGGTTTTAGGTTTATTAGGTTTAGTGGTTTAGGGTTTAGGTTTAGAGTTTAGGGTTTAGGGTTGTTGGTTTAGGGTTTAGGGTTAGTTTTATGGTTTAAAGTTTAGGGTTTTTCTTAAATTAACTTAATCGATATGTTTAAGTTTATTTAGCTTATTTAGTTTATTGTTTATTTATTTGAGTTTACTTTTTTAATTTTATTTAGGTTTATTTTTTATTTTTATTTACTTTAGTTTATTTATTTTAGGTTTATTTATTTTAGTTTAGGTTTTTTTTATTTTAGTTTGTTTTTTAGATTTAAGTTTATTTTTTGGTTGAGTTTTATTTTTATTTTATTTTTTAGTTTTAAGTTTTATTTTTTATTTTTAATTTTATTTTATTTAGTTTAGTTTTTTTTTAGGTTTACTTTACTTTGGGTTTAGGTTTAGGTTTTATTTATTTTAGTTTAAGTTATTTTAGTTTAAGTTTAGGTTTATTTTATTTTGTTTTTATAACTTTTATTTTAGGTTTAGATTTTTTTTTTTTAGTTTAGGATTTAGGTTTTATGTTTTATTTATTTTTAGGTTTTCTTTTCAAAGTTTTTTTTTTAAGTTTAGGTTTTAATTTACTTTTTATTTTATTTATTTTATGTTTATTTCATTTTTAACTTTTAATTTTATTTAGCTTTTTTATTCTTATGTTTATGTTTTTAGTTTAGTTTAGGTTTTATTATTTTATATTTTATTTTATTTATTTTAAGTAAGTTAGATTTTAGTAGATTTTTTATTATTATATTATCTTATAAGCTCAGGTTTTTATTATTTTAGGTCTTTAGAGGCCTGCCTCAATTCATGGCCCAGCTCCAGTGGCCCAGGCCTGTGAGCTCAGTTTTAGCCTATTCATGATGGCCCACAGGCCTCAGGCTCAGGCCTGTGGATCAGCGCCTGGCCTTAGGGCCAGGGCTCTTGTGGCTCATGGCCCAGCACCCAGCCTTGTGGCCTCTGGCCCAGCACAGTGGCCCAGGGCTATGGCCTGTCTTAGGCTTGGGGCCCAGGCTTTAGCCTGTTTTGTGGCCTTAGGCCCAGGGCCCAGCCCAGTGCCCAGGTCTGGGGCCCAGGATCAGTGGCCCAGGTCTAGGTCAGTTAGGTCAGGGTCTGGGTCATTTAGCCCAGGTCAGGCCTGGTTTAGTTGTGGCCAGGATCAGGCTCATGGCTATAGGCTAGTGGCTGTGGTTTAGGGTTTAGGTTTAGCTTTAGGATTATTATTTAGGATTAGGGTTATTTTAATTTTATTATTTTTATTATTTTATTTTTTTAAATTAAGCAAACCAGTAGGTTTATTTAGTTTATTTAGTTTAATTTTTTATTTATTTTAGTTTATTTTATCATTATTTTGTTTAGGATTATTTTAATTTTTAGTTTAGGTTTTATTTTAGTTTATTTTGGTTTAGGTTTAAGTTTACTTTTTAGTTTATCTTTATTATTATATTTTTAGGTTGGTTTTAATTTTAATTTTAAGTTTATGTACATTTTAATTTTATTTTTTTAAGTTTAGGTTTTAGGTTTTTTTATTTATTTATTTTTTTTTTTATTTTTAGTTTAGGTTTAGGTTTATTTTGGTTTATTTTATTTTATTTGGGTTTAGTTTATTTTATTTTTATTTTAGGTTTAGTTTTTTTAGTTTAGGGTTTGTTTTATTCTTTATTTATTTTAAGTTTATTTTTTATTTTAGGTTTTAGTTTTTATTTTATTTTATTTTAAGTTAAGTTTTATTATTTAATTTTTTATTTTAGTTTTGTGGTTTATTTATTTTATCTTTAATTTTTTTTTATTTCATTTTGTTTTTATATTAGGTTTTTAGGTTTTAATCTCTTTATATTTTATTGCATTTTTATTTTATTTTGGTTTTATTTATTTATTTTTATTTAGGTTTTATTTAGAGGTTTAACTTGTGGTTTTTTTAGGGTTAGTGGTTTAGGGTTTAGGTTTATGATTTAGTTTTAGGTTTAGGGTTTCTATTTTAGGTTTATGGTTTGGGTTTAGGGTTTAGGTTTAGGGTTTAGGGTTTGTTTTTTTTTTTTAGGTTGAGGGTTTAGGTTTTAGATTTTAGGTCTAGGTTCAAGTTTTAGTTTAGAGTTTATAATTTTATTTTTTTAAAAGAGAAAAATTTAAATTCAACATTTCTTCTTTTTGATTTGATCGACCAAGTAACACACCAAGTTTTCTATGACAATGGCAATGACATAGATAAAAAATGAGCACACTTAAAGCAAATCAAAAATGCTAGATAACTAGAACTGTCTTTACTATAAAGATATTTCCATAAGCAGCAAATTAGATCAATCACTCTTTAGTTTCCAATTCATCGAACTCCCACCTCTGGTTGTAACCTCTATCACTCTCCTGCCTCCATAACCCCATTGCTCACCACCACCTCCATATCCACCAAGACTCTAGATCCCCACCAACACTATGATAACCACGCCTTCACCTTGCCTCCACCGCTATATCTAAACTGAGCCTATTGATGGTGATGCCCCTACCCAAGGTTCTCCCATTCTTGGGTTTAGTTTCTAGTTTTATGATTTAGGTTTATTTAAATTTATTTAGTTACTTTACTAGTTTAGGGTTTAGGGTTTGTGGTTTGGGTTTATTTTATGGTCAGGGTATGCTTTTGTGGGTAGGGTTTTGGTATGCTTTTAGGTTTAGGGTTGTGGTTAGGTTTTACAGGATTTAGGGCTTAGGTTTGTGGGTTAGGTTTTAGGAGGGTAGGATTAGTAGTGTCAGTTTACTGGGTTTGGTTTAGGTTAGTTTTAGGGTTTTAAAAAAAACAAATTAAGTGAACTAGTTTGTTTAGATTTATTTAGTTTATTTTATTTTTAGTTTATTTTATTTTATTTTATTTTATTTTATTTTATTTAGTTTTTATTTTATTTATTTATTTTTTTTTATTTTGTTTATTTTTAGTTATTTTATTTTTATATTAGTTTATTTTATTTTTAGTTTAGGTTTTATGTTTATTTTTTAGGTTTAGGTTTTATTTTTTATATTTAGGTTTAAGCTTAGGTTTAATTTTTTTTTAGGTTTAGGTTTTTATTTTAAGTTTATTTTTAGATTTTATTTTTTAGTTTAGTTTGAGGTTTATTTTTAGTTTACTTTATTTTATTTAGTTTAAGGCTTGAGTTTAGTTTTATTTTAGTTTTAGGTTTTATTTATTTTAGTTTAACTTATTTTAATTTGGGTTTAGTTTATTTTATTTTGTTTATTTTATTTTATTTTAGGTTAATTTTAATTTTAGTTTAGTTTGGGTTTTATTTTTTTATTTATTTTTTTATGCTTTTATTTTTAGGTTTATTTTTTTAGGTTTAAGTTTTTATTTAATTTTTTATTTTATTTAATCTTGGGTTTATTTTATTTTAATTTTAGTTTTTATTTTATTTAGGTTTTTATTTAGTTTTATTTTATTTTATTTAGGTTTCTAGTTTTATTTTTTATTTTTTTTATTTTATTTTTATTTTATTTCATTTTTAGGTTTAAGTTAGTCAGGTTATTTTATTTTATTTTTTATATTTAGGTTTTTATTTACTTATTTAATTTTAGTTTATTATTAGTTTAGGTAGATCTGTGGCTCTTGTCCGTGATCAGGGCCTAGGGTCTTAGGATTTAGTTTAGCCAGGGTTAGGATTTAGGGCCTAGTGCTCAGCTGTGTTCAGTGTTGGCTGTGTTGCCTGGGTAACTTGGGATCAGTAGCCAGTGGTAGATCATGGCTATGGATCTGTTAGGGCAGGTTTGTGGCTCATGGTTAGGTCAGTCTAGAGCCTAGGGCCCAGGGTTAGGCTCTGGTAGGCCTGGGCCTAGTGCTCAAAGATTTGTGTGGCCTTAGCCTAGGGCTCAGGGTTAGTCTGGTAGGCCTAGGTGGGTCAGTTCCTTGGCTCAGGTAGTTTGGGTTTGTGATTCCATGATTTAGGGTTAGGGCTCACGAAAGAGTTATTTCTTTGCAAAACAATTAGTAAACCAAGAGGTTTAGGTTATTTATTTTATTTATTATTTATTTAGTTTATTTATTTTCTTTATATATTTTACATTTTTATTTTTATTTAGTTTATTTTATTTATTTTAGGTATTTATTTTAGTTTATGATTTTATTTTAGTTTATTTATGTTTATTTATTTAATTTTATGGTTTAGCTATTTTTTTTATTTTTTAGTTTTTTAATTTAGGTTTAGTTTTAGATTTTTATTTTAGGTTATTTTTTAGGTTTTTATTTTTTAGTTTTTAATTAGTTATTTTATTTATTTAGTTTAGGGTTTAGTTTAGTTTATTTTTAAGTTTAGGTTTATTTATTTTAGTTTAGATTAGATTTATTTTATTTTTATTTTAGCTTTTTTTAGTTTATGGTTATTTTATTTAGGTTTATTTTTAGGTTTAAGTTTATTTAGCTATTTATTATATTTTATTTATTTATTTTACATTTATTTTATTTTATTTTATCTTAGTTTAAGTTTTATTTATTTTAGTTTAGTGTTTAATTATTTTATTTATTTTAGTTTTATTTTATTATTTTATTTATATTTGTTTAGGTTTATTTTAATTTTATTTAGATTTAGGTTTTATTTATTTATAGTTTAGTTGGTTTAGTTAGTAGGGTTTAGGGTGGGGAGGTCATGGTATGTAGTGGTAGTGCCTAGAGTCAGGGTTTAGGATTTAGGGCCTGGGTAGGTTGTGGCCTTGTGGTATTTAGGTCAGGTTGGTAGGCTTAATTTAGACTTAGGCATGTGGTTAGAGTTTTTTTTAAATTAAGTAACCAGTTTATGTTTATTTAGTTTATTTTTATTTATTTTATTTTATTTTATTTTTTTATTTTTATTTAGTTCATTTTTATTTCTATTTAGTTTAGTTTATTTATGGAGTGTAATTTTAGTTGTTGTTATAGTGGTAGTTGTGACATTAGGTAACAAGTCATTAAAAAAGAGTGAGTGATTCACATTTTAGGCTATATTACTCAAAATGATGGTGAAATAGATGGAGATGTTATTAGTAGAATTCAAGTTGAATGGTTGAAGTGGAGGAACGATCTGCCATTGTGATAAAAAGCCGCTTAAATTTAATGGAAAATTTTATAAGATGGTGGTAAGACCTATAATGATTTATGGTGAAAAATGTTGGCCAGAAGCATGAGACTGGGTTAAGTGAGATGAAGATGCTTGTGGATGAGTGGTTTTACTCTTGAGATAAAATGCAAAATTTGTGTTCAAAAGTTGGAGTAGCTCCAATGGTAGATAAAATTAGAGAGAGTGGTTTATATGGTTTGCCACATATTCATCCAATGACCGACAGAGAGTAAATGCATTTGATTTGCCTTGTGTTAAGAAAGGTATATGTAGAACTAAAATGACATGGTTAAGATGTACAAAAAATGACCTTAGCATACTTGAATTGAGTGATTGAATTGAGTGATAATTAGACACATAATAGGACACAATGGAGATGAAGGATTTATTCCACTTAGTGGATAAAGGCTTGTTTTATTAGTTTTAGTTTATTTATTTTGTTTAGGATTTTATTTTAGTTTTTTTTTATGTTTAGGTTTAGGTTTAAGTTTATTTTTAGTTTATATTTTTTTATTTTATTTTTAGGTTTAGATTTTATTTTTATTTTAGGTTTAGTTTAAGTTTTATTTTATTTTAGCTTAGGTTTTAGGTTTTATTTAAATTTTATTTTGGTTTTTATTTTTTAGTTTAGGTTGAGGTTTATTTTAGCTTATTTATTTTATTTTATGGTAGGTTTAGGTTAGGTTTAGTTTATTTAGGTTTGCTTAGCATTTATTATATTAGTTTAGTTTATTTAGTTTTGGTTTGGTTTTATTTATTTATTTAGTTTTTTTCTTTTTTAGAGGTTTAGTTTTATTATTTATTTTAGGTTTATTCCAGGTTTAGATTATTTAGTTTTTGTTTTATTTTAATTTAGGTATATCTTATTTTATTTTAGGTTTAGTTTTAGTTTATTTAGGTTTTTTTATTTTAGCCTAGTATTTTTTAGTTTTAGGTTTAGGTCTAGTTTATTTATTTTATTTTTTTATTTTATTTGGTTTATGTTTTAATTTATTTTATTTTTAGGTTTTATTTAGTTTGGCTTTAGGTTTTAGCTTTTTTTATTTTAGGGTTTAGGGTTTATGGATATTGAGGGTTTAGTGTTTAGGTTTAGGGTTTAGTGGTTTAGTTTATTTAGGTTATTTGAGTGTTTAGGGTTTGTTTAGTTTGGGTTTAGAGCTTGGGGTTTAGGGTTTGGGTTTAGGGTTTTAGTTTTAGGGTTTAGTGTTTGTGGTTTTAGGGTTTAGGGTTTAGGGTTTAGGGTTTAGGTCTAAGATTCAAGTTTTAGTTTAGGGTTTAGGGTTTAAGGTTTTTTTTTTAAAAATAGAGAACAAATTTAGATTCAAGATTTCTTTTTTTTTATTTCATCAACCAAGTAACACATGAAGTTTTCTAAGACACAAGCGACGACATAGATAAAAAATGAGCAACATATAGAAAATCAAAACCCTAGATAAGTAGAACCATCTCTATGTAATGACATAGTTCCATAAGTGGATCGGATCAATCATTCTTCGCTTTCTAGTTCTCATCAAAACCACTGCCTCTCAGTAGCAAGATCCACTATCATATCACCGATCTCTCCCTCTGCCACCACCATAGTTGTATCCTCCATCGCTTCTCACCTCCATAACCAGCACTACTCCAACCACCACCTCCATATCCACGAGCACCTCTAGATCCACCACCACCACTATGATAACATTCGTCGCCACCTTCGCCTCCACCGCTAGATCTTGACTGAGCTGAATGGATGATGATGTTCCTGTCATCAAGGTTCTACCCATCCTTAGGGTTTAGGTTTAGCTTTAGGTTTATTTGGGGTTAGAGTTTTGGTTTATTTTTAAATTTATTTAGTTACTATAGATTAGTTTTGGGTTGGGGTTTGTGTTTAGGGTTGTGGGTGTGGTTTATGTTTGGGGTTTGGGTTTAGGTTGTGGTTGGGGTTTGGTTTAGTTTAGGTTTTGTTTTAGGTGTTTAGGTTTATGGTTTTTATTTAAGCAAAACTTATAGTTTAGTTTATTTAGTTTTTTTACTTATTTTAATATTTATATTATTTTTTATTTAGGTTTATTTTATTTTATTTAGTTTTTTATTTTATTTTATATTTATTTTAGTTTGTTTTATTTATTTATTTTAAAGTTGGTTTAGGTTTAAGTTTATTTTAGTGAGTTTTTAGTTTATTTTTAGGTTTAGTTTTATTTTTTTATTTATTTTTAGGTTTAGGTTTTATTTTATTTTAGGTAGTTTTTTTTTTATTTATTTAGATTTTATTTTATAGGTAGGTTTATTTTAGTTTTATTTTATTTAGTTTAGGCTCAGATAAGTAGTTTAGTTATTTATCTTATTTAGTTTTATTTTTATTTTTTATTATAGGTTTAGTTTTTTTTTAGATTTAGTTTATTTTTATATTATTTAGGTTATACATTTTAGGTTTATTTAGTTATTATTTTATTTTATTTATATTTTTATTTTAGTATTCAATATCTATAGGTTTATTTTATCTTTAGTAGTTTAGGCATTATTATTTTATTTTAGTATTTTATTAATATATTATTTAAGCCTAGGTTTAGAGATTTATCATTATTTAAAACCCATTTAGTAGCCTTTATCTTATCTTTTCTTATTAGCCCAGCTCAGCCTGTTTTTAGGGCCCAGTGGCCTGTATTCAGTGGCCCAGTGGTCTTTTAGCCCAGGGTCTTGTGGCAGGGCCCATGGCCAGGGCCCAGGGCCCAGGGCCCAGGCCCAGTGCCTATGTGGCCCAGAGTGGTGGTTTTGGCCTGGTGGTTTTGTGGTCTTGGCCTAGCCAGTGGCTCAGTTTCTTTCATGACTAGGCTCAGGTCATCAGGGCTCATCTTTTAGTGGCATCTAGGATCTAGGGTCCAAGATTTGGTCAGGGGCTAGTGGCCTTTTAGGCCAGATTTAGGCACTGAGCTCAGTGGTTTTGTGCGCAGGGTTTAGGGTTAGTTTAAAGCCTAGGGCCTTTTAGTGTTAGATCTATTTAGATCTGGGTAGTTTAGGCTCTTTTAAGCAAGCAAACCCAGGTTTGGGTTTATTTTAGATTATTTTATGTATTTAGTTTATTTTATTTATTTTTTATTTTTTTATATAGTTTTTTCTTTTATTTTAATTTAGTTTTTTTTTTTTATTATTTGCTCTTTATTTTTAGTTTAGGTTTTTTTATTTTAGCATATTTTTAGCTCAGTTTATGTTTTATTTTTATTTGTTTAGGTTTAGGTTTTTATTTTATTTTTTACATTTAGGTTTTAAGTTTTTATTTTTAGTTTAAGTTTAGGTTTATTTTAAGTTTATTTTATTTTATTTTAGTTATTTAGTTTATTTTAGTTTAGGTTTATGTTTATTTTATCTTATTTTAGGTTTTGGTTTTTTTTTAGTTTAGGTTGTGATTTATTATTTCTTTATTTTAGGTTTCATTTTTTTTATTTAGTTTTTATTTTATTTATTTTATTTTGGTTTACATTATTTTATTTTACGCTTAGTTTTTATTTTGTTTTGGTTTCTTATTTATTTATTTATTTTAGTTTAGTTTAGCTTTATTTTATTTTATTATTTTATTTATGTTTTATTTATGTTTATTTTAGTTTATGTTTTTATATATTTTATATTTTATTTTATTTAGGTTTTAGTTTGTTATTTATTTATTTTATTTTATTTAGTTTTAGGCTTGGTTTTAGATTTTAGGGTTTTGGGTTAGGGTTTTTATTTATCTTTCTAGGTTTGTGGTCAGGGTTTAGGGTTTAGGTTTAGTTTATGAGACTTTAGTCATTTGAGTGCATTCCATATGAGTCTTTGGCCCAGGTAGAGGTCTGGCAAAGGAGTCCTTCTCAAGTGAAAGTTTTGTTCATACGATTGAATCGCAAGGATTGGCGCATAGGGTTTTAGGGTTTATGGTTTAGGGTTTAGGGTTTAGGGTTTAGGGTTTTAGGGTTTAGTGTTTAGGGTTTAGGGGTTTGGGTTTTTTTATTTGTTTTTATTATTTTATTATTTTTTTTAAATTAAGTAAATTGGTAAGTTTAGGTTTATTTAGTTTATTTTTTATTTACTTTAGTTTATTTTATATTTATATTTTTATAGGTTTATTTTTAGTTTTATTTAGTTTAGTGTATTTATTTTAGGTTTATTGATTTTAGTTTATTTTTTAGGTTTAGGATTAGATGGGGACAGTTAAAGAACAAAAATAAAAAATATTTTTAAGAGCAAGCTACAAGAGCTTAGAATTTGGGATAGTCATAAGGACGCTAATGTTATGTGGGAAAAAGTAGCATGTGAAATTAAGCAATTTGTTAAAAATGTGCTTGGAGAATAAAAAAAAGCTTCTTTTAATAAAAACAGTTGGTGATGGAGTTAGAGTATGCAAGAAAAGATAAGAAATAAGAAGCATTGTTATAAAACTTGGTTTAGATGTAAAAACTTGGAGAATTGGGAAATATAAAGTGGCCTGTAGAGATTCTAAGAAAGTAATATATGATGTAAAAAAATTAGCTTTTAGTGATTTATACGATAGATTAGATACCAAAGAAGGTGAAAGATTTATGTATAAGTTAGCCAACCAAAGAGATATGAGATGTAAAGACCTAGTTCAAGTGAGGTATATTAAGGATGAAAATAATAAAGTATTTTTCTTAAGAAAGGATATTGAAAATAGGTGGATGAAGTATTTTGATAAACATTTCAATGAAGGATCTGAAGTACGATTGATTTTAGCAACATTAATATCCTAAATAAAAATAGAGAATTTTATTTTTATCATCGTATTAGTAAATATGAAGTTATAGAAGCTTTAATGAAAATGAAATGTGGAAAAATAGTAGGACCTAATGATATTCCAATAGAAGTGTGGAAATGTTCAGGAGATCAAGGAATTTCTTGGCTTACAAATCATTTTAATGTTATTTTAAAGATGAAAAAGATGCCAGATGAGTGGAGAAAGAGTTTGTTGGTTCATATATTTAAGAATAAAGGTGATTCTCAAGTGTATGCAAATTATAGAGGAATTAAGTTAATGTGGCATACATTAAAATTATGGGAGAGAGTAATTGAGCATAGGTTACGATGTGATACAAAAGTTTCTCACAATCAATTTGGTTTCATGCCAGGTTGATCTACTCTGGATACTATACATTTGTGAAGAGGTTTGATGGAGAAGTATAGAGAAAGTAAGGAGGATCTACATATGATATTTATTGATTTAGAGAAATCTTATGATAAAGTTTCAAGAGATGTTCTTTGGAGAGTTCTAGAATAGAAAGGAGTTAATATTATATTCAAGTCATTAAGGATATGTATAGTCAAGCTACTTGTGTCCAAACACAAGGAGGATTGACAAAATATTTTCCTATTTTAGTTGGATTATATCAAGGATCAGCTTTAAGCCCTTATCTTTTTTTCTTTAGTTATGGATGTTCTTACTAGGAACTTATAAGAAGATGTACCTTGGTGTATGCTTTTTTCCTGATGACATTCTTTTTGTTGATAAGACTAGAGAAGGAGTCCTAGAGAAACTTGAATTATTGAGGTCAACATTAGAGCTAAAGGTTTCGTTTAAGTAGATCTAAAACTAAATATACATAGTGTAATTTTAGTTGTAGAAGTTCTAGTAGTGTGACATTAGTAACAAGTCATTAATAAGAGTGAGTTTATCTGATATTTAGGCTCTATTGTTCAAAATGATGGTGAAATAGATAGAAATGTTATTAGTAGAATTCAAGTTCAATGGTTGAAGTGGAATGCATCTGGCATGTTGTGTGATAGAAAAATTCCACTTAAACTTAAGGGAAAATTTTATAAGATGGTGGTAAGACCTGTAATGACTTATGGTAGTAAGGCCAAGAAAAGAGAAGCATAAGACTAAGTTACAGATGAGGATGCTCTGTGGATGAGTGGCTTTACTCTAGAGATAAAATGTGAAATGAGTATGTTCGAAAAAGTTGGAGTAGCTAAATGGCGATAAGATTAGAGAGAGTCATCTTAGATGGTTTGGCCACTAAAAGCTCTACCATCCCATGACTGTTAGAGAGTAGATGCACTAAATTTGCCTTATGTTAAGAAAGGTAGAGGTAGACCTAAAAATAATTTGTTAAGATGTATAAAAAATGACTTTAGTATACCTGAATTAAATGAGAATTTGACACATAATAGGACACAATGGAGATGAATGATTCATGTATAACCCACTAGTGGGATAAAGGCTTCTTATTGTTGCTATTGTTGTTGTTATTTTAGTTTAGGTTTAGGTTTATTTTTTGTTTAGTTTTATTTTTTTATTTATTATTTTATTTAGGTTTATTTTATTTTTATTTAGTTTATTAATTTTATTTATTTATTTTATTTTTTTAGTTTAGTTATTTTTTATTTATTTTAAGTTTTAGGTTTTAGTTTTATTTTTATTTAGGTTTAGTTTTGTTTTATTTTTAGGTTTAGGTTTGTTTTATTTTAGGTTTATTTTAGGTAACATTTTTAGTTTATAGGTTTTTTTAATTATTTTATTTTAGTTTAGGTTTAGGTTTAGGTTTAGTTTATTTTAGGTTTAGCTTATTTATTTTAGTTTAGTTTATTTTAGTTTAGGTTTTGGTCTTTTATTTTATTTTAAGTTTTAAATATTTTGGTTTAGGATTTTAGGTTTATTTTTATTTATTTTATTTATTTTGTCCAAGTTTATTTAATTTTATTTAATTTTATTTTATTTTAGGTTTAGTTTTTATATCTATGTTTTATTTTTTAGTTTATTTTTATGTTATATTTATCTTAGTTAGTTTATTTTTATCTCAGGTTTGGCTCAGTTTAGGTTTTTTTAGTGTAGCCCAGGGCCCAGAGCCTAGGAGCTCATCAGGGCCCAGGGCCCAGCTCATGGTCTTTTTTTATGGTTATCTTTGTCAGCCACCATCAGGGCCCAGCCCAGGGCTCAGGGTAGGGCCATCTGGCTCAGGGCTCATTTACATTTATAGGGCCCAGGGCCCAGGGCCCAGGGCCTGTGTTTAGTCAAGTCAGCTCAGCCTGGGAGAACTAGAGGCTCAGTGGTTTTTTCTTTAGCAAACCCATGTCATCTTTAGCCTAACTACTTATTCTTTATCTATCTATATTAGGTTTATCTTTTAGCCCATCTTTAAGCCTTTATCTAGTTTTATCATCTTATCTTTAGGTCTTATCTAGCCCAGTCAGGGTTTGGCCCAGGGCTAGCTTTCCAGAGCCTTTTGGGTATTTAGAGCCCAGGGAGGCCAAGGCCCAGGGCCCAGGGTCAGGTCAGTGGCCCAGGGGCCATCTGGCATCAGGTTGTGGCCTGGGCCCAGGGCCAGGGCCTGTCAGACTGGCCCAGTGGCTCAGGGCCTAGGCCCAGGGCTTTTGTGGGCCCAGGGTTTAGCTTATAGTTTTGCCCAGTGGAGTTTGTGTCAGGGTCAGGCCTTGGCCCAGGGCTCAGCATAGAGCCCAGGGCCTGCCTTTAGGCTCAGTGGAGGATTATAGCCCAGGTCTTTAGGGTCTTTGGTTTTAGAGTTTAGTTTTCATAGGGTTTAGGGTTTATATTTAGGTATTTTATTTAGTAAAATAACATGTTTAGTTTATTAGTTTTATTTAAGTTTATTTATTCTTAGGTTTATTTTTATTATTCAATTTAATTTTTTTATTTATTTTTTATATTAGTTTAAGTTTTATCTATTTATTTTTTTTTTTATTTAGTTTATGTTTTTTTATTTTATTTATTTTTTTAGTTAGGTTTAATTTTTATTTTAGGTTTTGGTTAGGTTTTATTTAATTTTAGGTTTAGTTTTAAGTTTATTTTAGGTTATTTTTTAGGTTTTATTTTAGTTTGATTTAGTTTATTTTAGTTTATTTTATTTCAGTTAGTTTATTTAGTTTAGGTTTTATTTTGTTTATTTATTTGAGTTTAGTTTTAGGTTTTTTTATTTTGTTTATTTTAATTATTTATGTAGTTTTTTTTTTAGTTTGGGTTTAGGTTTTATTTCTTTATTTTTTTTTTTAATTTATTTTTTAGGTTTTATTTAGTTTTATTATTAGTTTAGTTTATTTTATTATTTACATAATCTTTATTTTATTTAGGTTTTAAGGTTGAGTTTATTATTTAGTTTAGTTTAGGTTTTTATTTATTTATTTTATTTTATTATATATTATTTTATCTTTTAGCCTAGAGCTCAGCCTTAGTCAGGTATTTTATTTTATCTTTATCTTATAGGCTCAGGTTGCCATGCATTTATTTAGGTCTTATTTAGTCAGTTGTGTCTGGGCCTGGAGTTTAGGCTCAGTGGCCCAGTCTTGTATCTAGGCCTGTGGCCTGTGGCCTTTTAGATTTAGAAGGCCTATGGCTCAGGATCAGGGCCTAGGGTCAGTTGGGTTTTGGGTTAGCCTAGGTTCATTTTATTTTGTGCCTAGGATCAGGTTATTTATTTATATTTTATTTTTAGGTTTAGGATTTTATTTTGTTTATTTTAGTTTGGGTTTTTTTAGTTTATGGTTTGTGGGTTTTATTTTTATTTATTTAGGTATTATTTTGGGTTTATTTTTAGGTTTATTTTATTTAGTTTTTATTTTATTTTATTTTTATTTTGTTTTATTTTTATTTTTACATTTGTTATTTGGAGTTCAGTTTTAGGCTCAAGGTGTATTTTAGGGTTTTAGGTTTAGTTTAGGGTTTAGTTTATTTATTTTTATTTGTTTTCATTATTTTTATTTTTAAATTAAGTAAATGGCAGTTTAGGTTTATTTAGTTTATTTTATTTAATTTAGTTATTAATTTATTTTATTTGACTTATTTTAAATTTTATTTATTATTTATTTCTAGGTTTATTTATTTTTAATTTATTTTCTAGGTTTTGGTTTATTTTAGTTTAGTTTATTTTATTTATTTTTTATTTTCATTTAGGTTTATTTTATTTTTTTTTGTTTAGTTTATTATTTTGGGTTTATTTATTTTAATTTATTTTTAGGTTTAGTTTTAGGTAGTTTAGTTTTTAGTTTATTTTATTTTATTTTAGGTTTTTAGTTTTTTTTGATCAGTTTAGTTTTATTTTTAGGTTTAGTTTAAATTTTATTTTAGGTTATTTTATTATTTTAGTTTTAGTATGTTTAGTTTATTTTCAGTAGGTTTATTTATTTTAGTTTTTTTTTAGTTTAGTAGGTTTATTTATTTTAATTTAAGTAAGTTTTTAGTTTAGGTTTTATTTATTTTATTTAATATTTTTATTATTTAGTTTTATTTATTGCATTTTTTATCTTTTAGTCATTTTAATTTTGTTTATCTTATTTTATTTTAGTTTTATTTTATTTATCTTATTTCTTTAGCTTAGTTTTAGTTTTATTGGGCTCAGTTTAGTTTAGGGTGAGGGCTCAGGCCTAGTAGAGTTAGTTAGCTCAGGGTCAGGATAGTTAGGGCCTGGCCTAGGCTCAGGGCACAGGGTTTTGATCTTGGGTATGGCTCAGTGGTCTAGTTGTCATTATTAGTTAGTTTTGTTTAGTATTTAGGTAGGTTTTATTTAGTTTAGTAGTTTATTTTTAATTTTATTTAGTTTATTTTATTTTTATTAGGTTTTATTTATTTTGTAGTTAGGTTTAGGTTTTATTTAAGTTTAGGTTTTATTTATTATTTAGATTTAAGTTTATTTTAGTTATAATATTTTAGGTAGTGAGTTTATTATTTTTATAGGTTTTGTTTATTATGTTTAGTATATTTATTTTAGTTTATTTTAATGTTTTATTTTATTTTAATTTTATGTAGGTTTTAGTTTATGATTAGGTTTTAATTTTATTTATTTTAGGTTTATTTCAATTTTTATTTTATTTAGGGTTTAAGGATTTAGGGTTTTAGAGTTTTAGTGGCCTTTTTGGGTTTTTTTAGGTCAGTTTTAAAGTTTTAGATTTTTGGGGTTTGGGGTTTAGTGTTTGTGGTTTGTTTAATTGTATGTTTAGTTATTTTAGGGTTTAGGATTTAGTGTTTAGGGTTTAGGTCCAGTGTTTTGGGTTTTTTTTTTTAAAATTCAGTTTTAGGTTTATTTCATTTATTTTTTATTTTTTTTATTTTTTTTATTTTCAATTGTTATTTAGTTTAGTTTATTTATTTAGTGTTTTTGTTTAGGTTTTTTTATTTTTAGTTTATTTTTATTTTAGCTATTTAGGGTTAGAGTTTTTCATTATGAAGTTTTGTTTATTTTAGTTTATTTAATTATTTTAGTTTATTTTAATTTATTTTTTATTCAGGTTTATTTTCATTTTTATTTAATTTAGTTTATTTAATTGAAGTTCATTTGTTTTAGTTTAGTATTTTATCTTAGTTTATTTTTTACGTTTGGGATTAGGTTTGGGTTTATTTTTTAGTTTAATTTTATTTTTATTTTATGTTTTAGGTTTAAGTTTTATTTATTCTTTTTAGGATGATTTTTATGGTTTTATTTTATTTTTTTGGGTTTAGGTTTTTATTTTAGATTTATTTTTAGGTTTTATTTTTTAGTTTATGTTTAGGTTTAAATTTTATTTATTTTAGTTTTTATTTTATAGCTAGGTTATTTTATTTTTTTAATTTTAGGTTTAGTATTTTTATTTGTTTGGCTTTTATTTTATTTTTTATTTATTTTACATTTTATTTTAAGGTTTATATTTTGGTTTAGTTTTATTTTAGGTGAGGTCTTATTTAGTTTTATTTTCTTTATTTATTTTATTTTTTTATTTTGTTTAATTTTATTATTTTAAGATTTTTTAATTTTAGGTTTATTTTATTTTATAATTTAGCAGTTTTATTATTTAATTTAGTTTAATTTTTTATTTTTTTATTTATTATTTAGTTTAGGTTTATTTAGTAGGTCTCATAGGTGTGGTTTGGGTTTTTATTTTTTAGGTATTTATCAGTTTTTATCAGGGATTCAGGGTTAGTCATTAGGGCCTGAGCCCAGTCTGGGGCCCAGGGTTAGTCTCAGGTTTTTAGTTAAGGTTTTTATCTTAGGCAGCTCAGTGGATAGTTTATAGGGTCAGTTGGCCTAGAGAGTGATAGGGCTCAGGGCCGCAGATTAGTACAGGCCTAGGGCTCAGGTTTATGGTATGGTTATTTTTGTCAGTTTGTGAACATTAGTATTAGATTTTATTTATAAAGTTTAGGATCATTTAGTTAAGTTTATTTATATTAGTTTATTTTATTTAGTTTTTATTTTATATATTTTTGGTTTATTTTTTTTTTTAGTTTATTTTTTTAGTGAGTTTTATTTTATTTTATTTTTATTTGTTTTTATTTTTAGGTTTATTTTATTTTATTTTATAGTTTATTATTTTATTTAGTTTATTTCTTTTTTTATTTATGGTTTTTATTTTAGTTTATTATTTTATTATTTAGGGCTCTTAGGTTTAGTATTTATTTATTTTTATTTAGTATTTATAAGCCTAGTATTTTAGTTTTTTTTTTTTATATTTTTAGGTTTAGTTTTTTATGATTTATCATTTTATCTATCATTAGGATTTAAGATTTAGGGTTTTTTTTTATAAGTAGTTTTGTTATTTATAACCTAATCATTCTTTTATTTATTTTATTATTTCTTTTATTTATTTTGGTTTATCTTTTATCTTAATTAGTTTAGTTTTATCTTATCATTTTATCTTTAGCCTAGCTTATCTTAGTTATCTTTTTTAGTTAGTTTTATCTTTTAGCCCAGCCTAAGTCTTTATCTTCACATTTATTTTTAGCTCTTAGGTATCCAGTAGGGCCTGGAGTTATAGGGTCAGCCAGGGCCTAGGGTCCAGGCTATGGCTCAGGGCTCAGGTCAGATTGTGGCTCAGTGGCTCAGGCCTGGGCTCAGGGCCTAGTGTAGGGCTCAGGTAGGCTTTAGCCTAGGGCTCAGTTTTGGAGCCTGGGCTCATTTAGGCCAGGCTCATTATGATCTTTTAGGGCTATTATCAGGCTAGTGATCTAGTTTTGTGGCCTATGTTAGTATCCTTTGTTTAAGGCTCAGTGGCCTATTTAGATTATTTTATTTAGGGTTTTGGTTAGGTTTTCTTTTATTTATCTTTAGGGTTTATTTTTAGATCTGGTTTAGTTTTCAAGTTTTTTTATTTATTTTTTAAATCATTTAAACCAGGGTTTAGTTTTTCATTTATTTATTTATTTTTTATTTATTTTAGTTTATTTTATATTTTAGTTTTATTTATGTTTATTTTTATTTTCATTTATTTAGTTTATTTATTTTTTCATTTATTTTAGTTTAGGTTTTTATTTTTATTTATTTTAGGCTATGTAGGTTTATTTTTATTTGTGTTTATTTTATTTTATTTTTTTGTGTTTAAGTTTTATTTTTTATTTCGTGTTTTAGGTTTAGGTTTTATTTTATTTTTTTTTTTTTTAGGTTTTAGGTTTTTATCTTGTTTATTTTGGTTTTATTTTAGTTTAAGCTTTAGTTTATTTTAGTTTTTTTATTTTAGGTTTAGGTTTATGTTTAGTTTATTTATTTAGGTATAGGTTCATTTTTTTTATTTATTTTATTTATTTTTAGTTTATTTTATTTTTATTTTTAGATTTTTTTTTATTTTATTTTATTTTATTTATTTGGGCTTTAAGTTTATTTATTTAGTATTTATTTATTATTTTATTTTATTTTATTTTATTTTTTATTTTATTTAGTTTTCAGTTTATTTGATTTTTATTTAAGTTATTATTTATTTATTTTATTTATTAATTTATTTTATTTTATTTTTTATTTTATCTTTTTATTTTAGGATTAGTTTTATTTATATTATTTTTTAGGTTTTATTTAGTTTTTTGGTTTTTGTGTTTTAGGGTTTTTTAGCTTTTAGGTTTGTGGGTCAGGGTTTTGGGTAGGCTCAGGTTTATTCAGTTACCAGTGTTTAGGTCAGGTTTGGTTTGGTTTTTAGGGTTTAAGATTTGTGTTTAGTTTTAGGGTTTAGGGTTTAGGCTAGGTTTAGGGTTTAGGGTTTAAGGTTTAGAATTTTATTTTAGGTTTTTAAAATTAAGTAAACCAGTGTTTAGGTTTATTTAGTTATTTATTTATTTATTTATTTAGTTTTATTTATTTTTTTTTTTGTTTAGTTTATTTTATTTATTTTATTTATTTTAAGTTTAGTTTAGTTTTATGTTTATTTTAATTTAATTTAATTTTTTTATTTTATTTTATTTTTATTTTATTTAGAGGTTTAGTTTGGTTTTATTATTATTTGGTTTAGGTTAGTTTTATTTTTTTTTTTTAACTTTATAAATTTAGGTTTGAGTTTATTTTATTTTTATTTATTTGGTTTTAGGTTTAGGTTTATTTTTTATTTTTAGTTTATTTTATTTTAGTTTATGTTTATTTTATTTTGTTTTATTTAGTTTATTTTTTTTTTTAGGGTTAGGTTTATTTTATTTATTTAGGTTTAAATTTTATTTAGTTTATTTTAAGTATTTATTTTATTTACATTTAATTAATTATTTAGGTTTTATTTTAGGTTTATTTTATTTATTTTGTAATTTAGGTTTTATTTTATTATTATATTCATTATAGTTTAGGTTTAGTTTTTTTATTTTATTTTATTTTTATTTATTTTAGGTTTTGATTTTTTTTTATTTATTAGTTTAGATTTTTTATTTTAGGTTTTTATTTTTTAGATTTATTTTAGGGTTTAGGCTCAGGTTTTAGGTTTAGTGGTTTAGGGATTAGGCCTGTGATTTTAGGTAGTAGGGCTAGTGTGGTTTGTGGTAGGTTTTTAGGGTTATGTGGTTTAGGGTAAGATCAGGATTTAGGGCTCAGTTTTATGGTAGTTTGTTGGTTTTATGGTCATTTGTGGTTTTTCATGTTTAGTTTAGGATTTAGAGTTTTGGTTTTATTTTTTTTAAACAAAGAACAAATCATATTCAACATTTCTTCTTTATTTATTTTGTATATTTTTATTTATTTAGTTTATTTTATTTTTTTTATTTAAATTTATTTATTAGTTATTTATTTTATTTTATTTTATTAGTTTGGTTTTATTTTAGTTATTTTTTTATTTAGTTTTTATTTTAATGGAGTTATTTTAGTTTATTTTTATTTTTAGTTTTATTTTATTAGGTTTAGTTTAGGTTTTTTATTTTAGGTTTATTTTAAGTTTTATTTAGGTTTAGGTTTTATTTTAGTTTATTTTATTTATTTAGTTTAGTTTAGGTTTTATTTATTTATTTAGTTTAGGTTTTATTTATTTTAGTTTAGGTTTAGTTTATCATTTTGTATATTTTATTTTATTTTAGGTTTAGTTTTTTTTAGTTTATTATTTATTTATTTTAGGTCTTTTTTATTTATTTTGGTTTATTTTTATTTTATTTATTTATTTTATTTTTATTTATTTATTTATGTTTATTTTATTTTATTTGGTTTAATCTTAATATTATTTAGTTTAGTAGTTTATTTTATTTAGTTTTTTTTTATATTTTTATTTTTATTTAATTTTTTTTATTTATCTTTATTTTTTTTATTTTATTTAGGCTCTTTGGTCTTATTTATTTATTTTTATGGTAGTTTATTTTGGGCTCAGGGCCCAGGACTCCTTTAGCCCAGTTAGTTGGTCAGTTTTATTCAGGGCTTATCTTTGGTCAGTTTCCTGGTTTTTTATTGTGTTAGGGCTCAGTCACTTCAGGCCTATGGTTTAGGATCTAGGGCCCAGGGCTCAGACTATTTAGTTTCATGATAGATCATTTATCATTAGTGGTATAGTTAGAGATATTTTAGTCAGTTTGTGGTTTAGGATAGGGCTCATGGTTTATTTAGGGTAAGTCAAGTATTGGATAGGATCTATTTATTAGAGTAGAACTATGAGATAGTAGGGTCTGGTTTAATTAAATTTATTTATTTATCTTTAGTCATAGGTTTAAGTTTATTTAGTATTTTAGCTTTTATCTTTATTTATTTAAGTTTATTTTAGGTATTTTATTTTAGTTTAGGTCCATTGTTCATTTTTTAGGTATCCTAGGTGTATTTTAGTTTAGTTTTATTTTAATTTTATTTGGTAGGTTTATTTTATTCCAGTTTAGGCTCAGGTTTAATTTACTTTGGATCATTGTGCCTTTTCTTTAAAGTAGGTAAGTATTTTAGTATTTATTTTAAGTTCAGGTTTGGTATCAGCTAGGGCTCAGATAGAGCCCAGGATTAGGTTTAGTCAGTTTTTGCCTAGGGCTCAGTGGCCTAGGGCCAGTTCAGGGTTGGCTTATTTAGAGCTCAGTTAACATTTTAGGGCCTAGGGCTCAGTTTAGGGCTCATCTGTAGGGTCAGGGTCAGGGCCTAGGGTGGTTTCAGGATTTGGGTGGTATTTTATGATTAGGGTTTAGGGCTCAGACTAGCAGTGGCCTAGGGTTTTAAAGCAAACCCAAGCCTAGTATTTAGTTTATTTAGTTTTTTTATTTTAGTTTATTTTTTATTTATTTATATTTTATTTTATTTAGTTTAGTTTGGTTTATTTTTTGTTTTATTTATCTTATGTGTTTTATTTTAGTTTATTTTTTAGGTTTATGTTTAGGTTTATCTTTATTTTTTAGTTTAGTTTTATTTTGATTCAATTTTTAAGTGTATGTTTTATTTTTAATTTTTATGTTTATGTTTGGGTTTTTATTTTATTTTTGTAGGTTTAGGTTTTAGGTTTTATTTTATGTTTATTTTAGGTTTTTTATTTTAGTTTAGTTTAGGTTTATTTTAGTTTATTTTATTTTATTTATTTCTTTTAGGTTTAGGTTTTATTTATTTTAGTTTAGGTTTATGTCTATTTTATTTTATTTTATTTTAGGTTTTATTTTTTTAGTTTAAGGTTTGTTTTTATTTTCTATTTATTTTTAGGTTTATTTTTTAGATTTAGGTTTTATTTAGTTTTATTTTATTTATGGTTTCTATCCTTCAAGATCTTTGGTGGTTGTGGGAACCCACGATAACACATTGCACACTTTAGAGTTGGTTGTTGCAACTCTAGTAGCAGCAACGCACTCCTCTTCCACATTTTTGTTAGAAGTCTGTCAAGTGTTGCATTTGATTTCATGCCTTTTCTATGTTTTGTAGTTTGAGCACCTCTTTATCATAGAGCTCAGGAGAGGGTGATTGTAGGCAACCTCATTTTAGAGAAATATAAACTCAATGAGTCCCTTGTTGATTACATTCTCAGGTGGCACAACCTAAGCATGAAATGAGAACTATAATTATCTGAAGAGCAGGCCATTGAGATTCTTCTCATGAATATCCATGTCTTGGCCGCTTCATGCTTAAGGGCTTTTACCAGAAACATTCGAGAAATTAATAAGATGGCTAGCCTATAAGAGAAGCCAAACAGCTACCTTTCCCGACTAATCATCTACCCAAGCATATCTTAAGAAGAAGCTGTGATAGTTATGAAGCATGAGTTCAATATGAAAGACTATAGCTAAGAGCCTCACCACCTCCTCTTCCACCAGCCCATCAGAGGAGCAGCCATGATCATTTTAACCACCTCAAGTACCCAACAAGGTATTCATATCCATCGCCAAGTAGCTTCTTTCCACCTTCTGCCAATAGATTGAGATAAGTCATATTCATTCAAGGGAGAGGTAGTTAGAAAATCTTTAAGAATCTCAAAAGAAAGCTTCACTAGAGCTAAGAGGCCTAAGAAGTGGGCAAGAATGATGATCCTAGCTATGCCCTACCAGCATGTTAGCCATGTCTTAGATTTAATTTTAGGATTATCTTGAGCACAACTACAAGTTGAGAGCCATAATTATCCCTAAGGAATACTTATTAAACAACCATCCATTTAGAGTAATCCTTGGGGATGTTTTGATCTTAAGACCAAAGAAGGTTAAGATATCTCCTATCCCAAACCTCTAAGATCATTTCTAAGATCAAGAAGCTTTCCTTGTACATGAAGTTGTTCAAACCTCCAACACCAAGGAAGGTTGCTAGTTGCAAAGGATAACTAGGGTGATGAAAAAGAGGTCATATTTTGATAGTCCAAGAGTGTAAATTTGAGTGCAATACTTCTCCACTAGATACCATTTCTTCTTCTATTTCAACTAGCAAGAGCGTTGTATCTGTTGGATAAGGGAATAAATTTTACTGATACTTGATTTTGATCATGTATACCCAAAAACAATTAATGAAGAAAGTGGTTCTACTTATTTATTGTCTACTTTATGCTATCTTATTATTGAAAGCTCTAAGTCTAAAAAAAAATAATAGCTCTAATAGTTCTGATTCTTTCCTTTCTAATTTAGAGCTGGACTATCCTTCTCTAAATTAACCAAGTTCACCTCTTGAGATTGACTTAGAGTCAATTGACTCTGAGGATCCCATGGGAGAAGCTGTTGGTATGCCCAATAAGAAGGTAGAACTTTCTACAAGATAATCTTTCCAAGATGTCACCAAGTCAATCCATGAGGCAAAGTTTTACCTAGGGTAGTTAATAGTTATTTAATAAGAAAGACACTAAAATCCTAAATGCACTCCCTAAGAGACTAGAGTATGAGTGACATGAGCATATGACTTAATCTATAGATACAAAATTTTTTCAAATTATATTTCATTTTAGATAGATTATTTTGACATAGGCTTTAGGATTTCTTATGCCTAAATGCGTGATGAAATAGGTTATAAGTTAAATCAACTAGAAGAAGGTGTTCTCCACCACAAGGGATGCCCTCACAGGTCAAGCATTCCTTTATCATCCAAGGATGGAGATCCTTCATGTTCAAGAGACAAAGAATATGCATACATGATGTGAAACATACAACCATACAAGTAAATGGTTGTTAAATCTTTTAATTATCTTATTTATGTCTTAGGCTTTATGATAAGGTTATGAGTTATTTAAAATTTAGTTATGTGATTAGTTGGGTAGAAAAGTTATTTTTATCCTAAGAGCCTAATCATCCAAGCCACACATTAAAGCATCAATCATTTAAGAAACTATGAAAATCATGTTGTCTTAAAACATAATGTAAACATAACATCAAACAATTATATAAACTATCATAAAAGAATAAAGGATGTTGGGTACTACCATACAACCCAAGAGAGAAAAGATGGGTAGAAGCTCTACGCTTATACAACCTAGAATATGAAAGAATAATTATAATTGTATTAAACGCTATGGGGATCTTCTTTCTTTATATCTCTATTTTTGATTTGGTTCCTTCTTTTGATTTGGATGGCTTTACTTCAAAGGAACCATAGGGCACCCCAGGACAAAGCCTTCTGGCCATTGCTTATCCTAATCCCCCATAGCACTAATCCTAATTCCTATTACAAAAATTATATTTATATGGGAAAAGTAAATCTAACTACACCTACAAAATATAGGTTAGCTAAATATACAGATAATCCCAAGTTGTATTTATAATTTGGACTTAGCACCTACACATGGGTAACTATGCCCACCTATCCTAACTTGAATTATTCTTAAGTATTTAAGAACCCGCAAAAAAGAGCATTCACATTTATTTTAAGCATCCTTAAGCATAATCCCAGAAAACATGATTAGGCTAATATTAGCCTATCATCTAGTCTAAAGCATACACCCTAACATTCAATTAAAATAATACATCATAAAACAAAAAACATACATCACACATACACCTAACTTAGAGCTAGAAGTGGTGACTTAATTCTAATTTGTGTATTAAGGCTTGTGTGGTAAGTCTTGTTAGGCATTAGTGTTGTATTATCTAAGTGTAGAAGGATTCAATTTAACATGAAAGGTTGATTTCTTGAAGTAGTTTAATTGATTTGAGAATTTTAATTTGTTTTTCTTTTGTTTCATTTTATTACACTAGCAACTAAATGTTATAAAGAGGAAAAGAGGATTGCCCTCTTCATCCCTACCTTAAGTCACTTTCTAAAGTATATTAATTTGATTTAGTTCTCTTTAGTGAATTTATTAATGATTTAATTAATGCTAAGTTTAGGTTCACTTTAAATAATCCTATTCAAAATGAAAGGCATCTTAAGATTAAATTAATTGATTTACTACCACATGACATATTAAATCATTTCTTTCCATCACATGTAACATGCATATGATTTAATCTTATGTGTATCTATACATGCAACATATTTTAGCACACTTAAATGATGAATGTATGTGTATGTTTAGAATTTATATTTTATTTGATTGAATTATTTAAACATATTAATTTAAAACTTTATCCAAATTCTTAGAAAAAAGGACATAAGAATGAAATTAAATAGGCATGTGCCTTGTTAAACTAAGGAAGTGAGGTAATCAAATGACCTCCTTGGAGCTAGCTAAAGCCTCATATTCTAGGATGTCTAGACTATATACCCATTTGCATTCAAACATATATAAATTTGTATACATGAACATAGGAAGTAAGCTCCAAATAATATGGCTAATTAATTCAACCACTTAGTAATTATGAATGCATGCAATTTTAATGTAAAATGGGATTTTCATTCACTAATCACATATACATATACATGTACAAAGATATAGACAAGTATGTTGTTAAAAATTGAGAAAGTGAGGTAATCAAACGAGCTCCTTGGGGCTAACTAAAGCCTCATATTCTCGAGATGTCCATAATATATACTTGTTTTTCTTGGACACACATGGATGTATGCATAAATGAGGGAAAGAAAACCATGCAAAGATTTTATATTTTTTGATTGAATCATTTATATATATGAATTAAATATTTATCCAAATTCTAATGATGAAATACATAAGAATGAAATCAAATGGGTATGCGTTAAACTAGAAAAGTGAGGTAATCAAATGACCTCCTTGGGGCTAGCTAAAGCCTCATGTTCCCGGATGTCAGACTATATACCCATTACCATTCAATCTTATATAAATCAACACATGAATAGAGGAAAGAGAACTCAACATTCATACACTTAAGCTATAAGCACATGCATTTCTTATGTATTTATAACTATCATCATAACACATATTATTATTCATTTATAAGCTTTTGAAAAATACATTTGGATTTAATAGTGATAATAACCATGCTTATATTAAATTTAATCAACACATGCAAGCTTACATAAAATAAATCCATTTTATTTTGCTTGATTTGAAAAGATGGATGCATGAATTCAAATGACATACCAAATTTAAAATTGAGTGGAAAGAAAAAAAATCAAATATAAGCATGTGATTCATTCAACCAAACTAGTTCTTAAGGATAATCAAATCAAATAAGATTATTTAAAGCAAAGCAAAGCTACTTTATTAATTAAGTTTCATATTTGATTTAATTTAAAGAGGAGAAGAGAAATCATCACTATTGTTTTAAACCCATTCCCACATTAGTGATTTGATTTAATTTAAGGAAATGTAATTAAGTTGATTTTATGTTAATTAAGTTAAACCCTTAATTATATGAATTAATTACCCTTACCTATGTCACCTTAAAGTAATTAACTAAATAATTATGAGCCAACATGATATGCATGGAAAATAAACCTGCAATGATCCTAGGATATAAAAGGAGCCTATTGCAATTGGCTCATGATTAATAGTTAATTAGATTAAGGGACTTAATTAATTCTCTTATGGTTTTCCACACATGTGGACTAACCATAATTTCATTAAACTCCTTTAGGTTATTAAACACCTAAAGATCTACCCCATGATTTAATTAATTAAGGTATGTGATTATGATTTCAATTTTATTAAGTGATTTAATTAATTAGTTAAATATTAATTAATTTCATTTTAAAAGGTTGAAATGAACTTAAGGAAAGGGGTCCCAACACTATTCCTTAGTTCACTTACTATTGAATAATGATTAATAAACTTAAATAACCAATTTATTACTTTTCTTGGGATTAATTAATCATTAATTGACTTGAAAGAGTAGTTAAGGTTTAGTTAGTCCATTTTCCTAATTAAGTGATCAATAAATCCCAAGAAAATCATGAGAGGTAGAGGTCATCCCATTAAATTAACTCACAATTTATATTAATTCAAGTATGAGTAATTAAGCTAATTAATTATATAATTAATTTAAAATCCTTAATTACTATTCAAAATTAGTTAAGATCATTTTTAATTAATTCTCCTCTGAAATACTTTTAAAATGAGAATTTATTTGCATTGTTTGATTTATCTATAATTTTTTTATGATTTTTAGAAGTTTCACCATTAAAATGATTAATTAAGCTAAATTAAAGCTCCATAGTGCACCAATGCAATGCTTTTCCACATGGCAGGAGATTACCTACTTAAAACTTATCCACTCTGCCTACGGTAGTGGACATGTTTTTCTCCGCCGTCGATCTAAGATCGGATGGCTATGATTAATCCCACAGCTTAATAGGATTAAATCAGATCAATCTAGCAAAACTAATCATAATAATCTGTTCCAATCATTCAGAATGGATGGTGTGTGATTTAACGTCACATGAGTGAGGGAGAATGGAGTTTGTCCATCATTGCTCACTTAATCTAAGCTTACCCAAGCTCGAAACAACTCCAAAAGGATTCCACACCTTCACAACATCGATCAGAGAGGATCCAATGGTCAAGATCACACGAGAAGCAAGTTTTCTTTAAAATGCTCCAACCCATTTTTGCCTAAGGATTATTTTGGGAAGCATACCTCACCAAGCTCAAGACCGGTGGCTCAAATAATAGGAAGCTTCATCTGGGAGATGAAGCGTTGAGTAATTGGATCAATTCCTTATTGTTCACCAAGGCCACAACATATGATTTGAGTTGGGATTTGATCAAGTCACACCTGCTCAAGAAGCTTGGGAGATGATTTTCTTCAGGACAAGGGAAGGTGCGTGCAAAGTTAATTTTAGTTTGATGGAGAAATGGAGAAGTTATGTTGGAAATGCGAGTTTCCTATTTCGATATGGATGAGAATGGCATTTTTTGATCGAGGAATGAACTTGGGAGCTTAGGAAATGGCTCTAGTGTCTCATCTTGGGTAGCTAGGGCTCAAAGATTAATTTTTGTGTGTGTTTGAGTGGAAATGAGGGTGTATACCCCTTCATCTTGATCGATGGTGGGATCAGTTTGGCTTCTAATGCCATCCCACCATCTCGTGGAGTGGGTGGCAGGGAGGAAGTGAGTTGGCTCATCTTGGTTGGTTGAAGGTGTGAGGTGGTGCCAAAGAGGAATCATGGGGGTTTCAAATGTTCCAATGGGGAGTGAGGTGATTTCACCTCCCATGGGTCATGGTTGACCCAACCACCCCTTGGGTCAAGTTGTGCCTAAGTGGACCATTGGAGAGTACCAAGTGGCCAAGGAATGGAAATGACCACTTACATGGGTGATTTGTCTCATGTGATGCCCTTGACCTAAAGGGTAGAATGATCATTTGGCATTGGATTTGATTTGGAAAAAATTTGAAATGAGCCAAAAGTGGGTTAGCCCAAATTTCAAGTCAATTGGAGTTGATTTGGTTAGTTTGGCTCAATTTGACTCATTTAGGTCAAATTAGTTAGGTTGTCAAGTTGATTAATTGGTCAAATTAGGTCAAACCAAGTAAGTTCATATGATCATTTGGGATGTTTTGGTTCAATTGGTTTGGTTTAGT
Source organism: Cymbidium sinense (assembly GCA_021442155.1). Classification (NCBI taxonomy): domain Eukaryota; kingdom Viridiplantae; phylum Streptophyta; class Magnoliopsida; order Asparagales; family Orchidaceae; genus Cymbidium; species Cymbidium sinense. Next base: position 41,193 of record JAKCPB010000874.1, on the reverse strand, counting down.
TTGGCTTAGATTTGATTTTGGCTCATTTGAATTCATTTGGGTCAAATTGGTTAAGTTGACCAATTTGACCAATTTGGCCAAATTGGCTGGGTTAGGTGTTGGTTTGGCTTTAGTTGACCAATTGAAGATGATTGTAGGCTTTGGTTTCAATTAATTTGTATTTGGTTTTGATTTAGGCCAACTTGAATCTTCAGATCAATTTGGGCTAAGTAGGTCAATTGGGTTCAATTGGGTCCAATCATGGCTTTGGTCAAGCTCAACAACCAATTTGGAATGAACTTGATCCATTGATTTGACCAAATTTAATCTTTTAGGTCAATTTGGGTCAACTTGGGTCAAGAGGACCAATTGGGTTTGCTTTGACTCAATTGAAGTCAAGTCAAAATCAAATAATTTTGATTTGGTATGAATCATTGGTTTCAAGGGATTTGGCTTAGTTGTAATTTGGCTAGTCATATGGGTTAAGGGGTTGACTTGGTCAAATGACCAAGTTGACTTGTTTGACCAATGATAATTGATCAACCTAGGTGATCAACAATCATGATGGAAGTTTTGATGGGCTTGGTTCAATCTAATTTGGGTAGGATTAAACCTTGGCTCAAATAGGTCAATTTGGCCACTTTGGGTCAAGTGGACCAATTGGGTTTAGTTGGCTTGATTTTGGTTGTTTTTGATTTAGTTGAGTTTATATATGGATTTGGGATTGATATATAAATTCAATTGTACTTGGGTTTAAATGGGTTTTGTTTCATTTGAACATTTCAAGTCAAAAGGGTTAAGTTGGGTTTGACTTGGTTTGATTTTGGTTTGGCTTGATGATTGTAGATTTCATTTATATTTGTCAATATGATTGAAGGTATGATTGATTCATGAGAAAATAAATTTAATTTTGGATTTGGAATGAAGGAATTTGGCTAAGTCCACAGAGTTAGGTCATGTGGCTTAGTTTGGATTTTGATTTGTTTGATTTAGTTTTGATGATTTAAATGTATATTTCATTTAAATTTGTGAAGATGATTGAAAATATGATTGATTTGTGAGAAAATCAATTGAGTTTGACTTGATTTGGATTAAGATTTGGCTAAGTCCATGGATAGTCATATGGCTTAGAAGGGTTTTGATTAAATTTGATTTAGTTTGATTTAGTTTTGATTATTTGAATGCAGATTTGATTTAAATTTTGGAAGATGATTGAAGATGTAAATTGATTATGAGAAAATCAATTGATTTTGGATTGATTTGGATTAAGATTTGGCTAAGTCCATGGGATAGGTCATATGGCTTAAGAAGGGTTTCAAGTTTGGATTTGATCATGGCTTCAATCATTTGGTTTTGGAATTTGGGTTTGGATTTGGATTTGAATTTGATGTTTGAATTGAACTGGAGGTTTAGTTTGAGAAGGTGAACATGGATTGATTTGGTTGTAGGGTGTGGATTATCCTAATCCCTAAGGCATAACCTAATCCTATGGTTAACCTTACTAAGTCTTTAGGCTTATGTTAAGTGTTTACCTAATTGTTAGAAGTGTCTTATGACTAGGGAAGTCTTAGTGTCTAGAAGACTCCTAAGTCTAAGATGGAAGATTGAATCGACTCCAAAAGTGAGGTCAATAGCCTTAGTTCTATAGTGTTGCCCTCGAGATAGATGATTGGAAGACCAAACCAAGTTTCACATGATTACATCTTTCAACACTTTGCTAGGGAGACCATAGATACATGAGAAAAACATAATTCCATCCTCTCTACATCAGTGTATAAAGTTTGTGAGAGATGGGAACGTCTACAGTGTCAAAGGAGATCTCAAGCCATTTATAGTTCACGAGGTCGACATATATGATGATGTGGCATACTACCTCACTCAAAATCAACAAGTCTATTCTCGTGAACTTGGCCAAAGTTTAAAAATAAAAGAAAAAGAAAAAGAAAAAGAGAAGGAAAAAGAAAAAGAGAAAGAAAAGAAAAGAGAAAACAAAAAAAAAATAAAAGGAGTTGAAATATACTTAGCGGAGGAAGTGGAGCCTGACATTAGATTCCACCCACAATTTGTTACTCCATTTGAACATATAGGTAGGATGACCTAACCTCCACCAGAAGAAGAGGCCGTCAGGCAATCCTAGGGGTGAAAACCTCATTATCACCACCCAATAAAAGATATGTCCCATCTACTAGAGTACACCTACTATCCATATGACTTAGAATCTAGTTCATAGATGAGTCTTATATGGTTAAGACACCATCCAAATTCTCTTAAGTAGATTCTCTCTGGGGTGACTCTAGTTCAAGGTAGAGTCTTATATGGTTAGCACACCATCCGACTCTTCTTAGTAGTAGATTCTCTTGGGGTGACACTTGAGCAGATAGTGAAGAAGGCGGGCTCCAAAGCAAAGCATAAGTGTATCCAAGTCTATATGTGAAACAATTAGGCATCAGTTGGGAAGCTTAGCTCTAACCCCAGTTTCCTCTCAAAACATTGAGGGTTTGGTAATTAAGGAAGCCCCTAAGTCATCCATAAGTGTGAATATTTAAAGGTTCTTTCTGGGAGCATCATCCTCAAGTCAAGAAGTTGATGTAGAACTTGAGGATGATTCATATAAAGATTTAATAGAATTACCTTTTGATTGGTACTTTCTTTGTGTTCATAATTTAGCAAAGAAAGGGTTAATCCCACATACTTGGTCAAAGCACAAGTCAGACTACTTCAAAAGAATATGGAAGAACAAATGCAAAATCAAGACTAGGATTAGGATTTGGTACATTGGGTACAGTCGATAATGATGATTACTGCTTAGTCATCACCAATCATTTGGAATCTGATAGGTTCTTTTCAAATCATATTAGCTCATATGAGAAATTATGCTTAGAAACTTTAGATGATCCAAATTATTTTTAAGTCAATGATGCACCACGAGGGTTCAAAGAAGAGATCAAGTCAATCAACTTAAGAGCTGAAGATGATCCACGCCCAACATACATCAATTCTTTTTTGAATGAAATTAAAATAAATGACTTAGTTAGGCTATTGGCTGAGTTTAAGGACTCTTTATATGGAGTTATGAAGAGATGTCTGGATAAGAACCTAACGTAGCAATCCATAAACTACCAATAGAGCTTACTATTAACCCTATCAAGCAAGCTCCTAGACGCATGCAATTAGACATAAAAAATAAGTCATTTATGAAGTTAAGAAACTAATCGATGCTGGCTTCATCCAGGAAGAAAAATATCCTACCTGGTTAGCTAGCATCATCCCAGTTAAAAAAAAGAATGGACAAATTCAAATATGCATCAATTTTAGGGATTTAAGTAAGACATGTCCAAAAGATGAATTTTCACTAACAATCCTGGAGCTGATGGTGGACATTGCCTCATCTCATGTAGTCTTCTCTTTCATGGATTGCTTATCTAGATATAACCAAATAAAGATGACCCTAAAGTTGAAAGAAACATGACTTTTAGAACCCTGATCAGAATCTATTGTTATAAGTTCATTCCTTTTAGCCATAAAAATGCTGGTGCTACATACGAGCGAGCTATGACTTGAATCTTCAATGAAGTTATTCATCATCAAGTCAAGTGCTATGTTGATGATCTCATGGCCAAAAGTACAGAAAAGAAAGACCATCTCTTTGAATTGAGAGTAATTTTTGAACAATTAAGATAATTTAACCTCAAAATGAACCCCCTAAGTGCGCATTCGGAGCACCTTCAAGGAAATTCTTTGGGTTTGTTGTCCACACAATCAAAATCAATTGAGAAGATCAAGTGATATTAAATTACACCCCAAAAGTTTAATTAACTCACATTCCAAAAGTAGTTTGGTGCATTTATGATACTTTATATCCAACCTTCGGAAGAGGCGTGACATTCTGAGTGCTTATCAAAAAGGATGCCAAGTTCAAGTGGGATGACAAGTGGGAGCATGCCTTTAAAGATACCAAACATTACCTGAAGACACTATCAATTCTAGCAGCCCCTATCACGGGCAAGCTTACTTTACACTGCTATGTTAGATGACTCCTTGGTGCTTTGTTGTCCCAGCCAATGATGAAGGGAAGGAAAACACACTCTACTACCTCAGCTATCATCTAATCCCTGTTGAGGCTATTTATCCACCCATTGAGAAGCATTGCCTAGCTTTAACCTTTGCATCCCAAAAGCTACAACACTGCATGAATCCTCATAAGGTGAACTTTATCTCTAGAATCAATCCATTATAGTATCTCATGAAATGGTCGATGCTATCCAAATTGTTGGCACGATGGTCTATGATTCTCTTATAGTTTGACATTACCTTCATACCCTTCTGTGCTGTTAAAGGACAAGCGCTAGTAGATTTCTTAGCAGCACACACACTTCCTACTAACTCTCTGCTTAGTGATGATCTCTCCAATGAACAAATCATGAACTTAGGGGATACTAGCATTCACCATTGGTAGATATACTTTGATGGTATGACTTCCTCTCAAAGAGGGGAAGAGCCATAATCTACTATTCCAGGAAAGGCAGGGGTAGGAATTGTTCTCTTATCTCTGGGCTATGATGTGATGAGATTCTCATATCATCTTCAATCCTTGCACAATAATGAAGCTAAATATGAGGCTCGATTGTCTCAGGTTAGTCATTACTCTAAGCATCGAACATCAACATCTTTGAGGATTCTCAACTAGTTATCAATCAAATTGTTGGGTCTATAAGGTTATAAAGCCCAAGCTCATCACTAAGTACACCATGAGTTGTTGGCCCAAATCCTAAAGGTTATCATTTATAAGATTCCTCGAGGAGAGAATGTCGTAGCATATTCTTTAGCCAAGCTTGCCAAGGAGTTGGCATGTTCAGAGGATGTGTCCATATCAATAAAGGTCAAAATAGATAACTCTTATCCCTTATTGATACTGAACTTATCAAAAAGTACTCTATTGAAGAGGAGGTTGCCATTCCCAAGAAGGATGAGGAGTTAGATTGGATGCAACCATTCATGGATTACCTTAATAAATGCAAACTACCTCAAGAGAAGTTCCAAGCCCATCAGATTAAGTAGAGAGCACTTTCCTATGCTCTTATGGATGGTGTCTTGTATGTGGACTTTGATCATATGTGGTTACATGTTGTTTAGACAAAGCAAGCCCACAAGATCATGACGGGTACTCGGGATTATGTGGAGTTGACCAATTCAGTGCAAAGATGAATGCCAAGATCAATATACTAGGATACTACTTATCATCGATGATCAAAGATTGCATGGATACGGCTAGGAAATGCCACCATTGTCAAATACATGGTGTGATCCTACACTAACCACCCAACATTCTACATCCTACATTGGCATCAAGGCCATTCGAGTGTTGAGGTGCCGACATAGTGGGTTGATTGATCCTCTTCTTCCAAGGGTCATCGTTCATCTTAGCTTCTCTTGTACTTTTATAAATGGGCAAGGCAATTTTGTTGAGGTCCGCTCGGTATGTACTCTATTTTTTAGAAATCATATCGTATAGAGTTCAGAGTTCCTTGACAAATTATATTTGATAATGGTACTACATTCAAGAGCAGAGATCAAAACTTTGGAGACATATTCAACTACCCAGAAAATGGCTTAGCAGAATCCTTCAACAAAACTCTCATCCAAATATTAAAGAAGACACTCGACAATAATAAGCAATAGTGGCTTGAGCAGTTAGTTGAAGCCTTGTGGTCCTACCACACCATATATAGAACTCTAACTCAGTCTACTTCTTTCTCCTTACTATATGGGTCTGAAGCCATTCTACCATTAGAAGTTAAACTTCCATCACTAAGGATAGCTATGGTTAGCAAGATCATAATATAGCAGAATGCCAAGTTGCAGAAGAGCTTCAAGGTTTGGAGGAGAGAGATGCTAGGGCATGCCAAAACCTCAAGTTGTACAAATCTAAAATGATTCAAGCTCACAAAAGTTGGTCCATCCTAGAGCTTTTTTAAGTAGAGAGCTTATTTTAGTTCTAGGAAGATCAATTGTTGTAAGATGGGAGGAAAGTTTGAACCCACTTGGGAAGGCCCTTTTGCCATAGAAAAGGCCAAGGAGGATCTTATCGACTTATTAATCATAAAGAGAGTGACAATGCTTCCAATCAAGGGGCTCTACTTAAATAAATATTATAAATCATGTTTGAAAATAATTATCATTAATGAAAATTCCATTTTGAATTCAATCTCTTAGATATTGAAAGTATTCTTGTTTGTGAATCCACCATAATGTGTTTAGGGTAGTTGAAAAGAACCATAGAAGTGTCCTATCATTCATCGACATAACACAAACAAAAACTACACATAAACATATAAATAAAACACATATATTTTTCCTTGGGCTACTCTAAGTTGAGATAATGCCCCGGTGACTCACTTTCGATGGCTCTGGGTCACGGCGTGCTACTCTTAGTATGTCACCCAATGGTCTTCTTACTTTGGAGGATGTAAGTCTACTATGCTTTCCTTTCTTACTTGGCCATTGAACATTAACAAGTGCCTTGTTAGTTTGGTAGGCCTTACTGCATGGCTGAAAAGCTACCTCATGTTGGCTTCATTTAAGAAGATGTGAGTCTACTATGCTTTCATCTTGGATTAGCCTTTTGTACTGGCGGGTGAGTATATTTGAGGTTTAGGATAAGTCCCCTAGCGCTCCTTCCCTCATGATTCTTCAAGTTTGGGTCCAGTCCTTTCTCGGGGCTTCCCACTTAGTAGTTGCTCTAGGCAAGATAGCATCTATCTCACCGATGACAGACTATCTCGATGATTAGTTCCACTTCGAAAGTTGTAAGCCTACACGCTTTCTTTCATTAATTGTGCACATTATTGACACCTTAGGTTGGTTGGTTCTCACTATGCGATAGATACACCACTCATTGATGGATACACTTAGGTTGGTTGGTTCTCACACATTAGGATACACCACACATGGTAGATGTAAGTCTTTATGCTTTCTCCTTGAGTTGGCCACTTACACCTATAGGCTTTCTTTTCAGGCTTAGGATAATGCACATCAACTCTGTGGGCACTATATTTGGATCATGTCTTTTATCACTATATTTAGACATTACTCAAGTTACTATCATATTGGACAGTTCCTCTTTCCTAGTAACAACCCCTGTGGTTGGAGAATCCAACCTATGAATGTGCAGATTCTCCCTTGACCTAGTAAATCTAGGATAGGTCAAGTGACATAGCCCTTCTTAGTATGGTCCCTCACCATAGGTCCACACAAATATATAAAGAAAATATATATTCACTTGTGGATTAGGAGGACACCCCTAGCGGTACCTTTTCCCAAGCAGTCATCCTTTTTTTAGGGCAGTGTCAACAAAACTCCCTATAGGAATTGGCTGACTACTCTTGAGTTGATATAAGTCCTTAGAGACATTCATTCAGTAGTCACCCTAAGTCTGGTTTGATTTGTTATTCTACCAATAGGTCACCTAGCTGTTGTTCCTTGCTTTAGAAGATGTAAGTCTCCTACACCTTCTTGTTAACATAGTCGTTGCACATCAAAAGGCAACCCTTTAGGTTTGCTAGCTCTACCCCATGGCCAGTAGACTATCCCTTTGGATTTATAAATCTGAGATATGACAACTCCGATATAGCCCCTTCTCAGTGGGTCCATTACACATCAACATCATCCATAAATTAAATCTATCAAATTTGATCAAGCTCAAATCCCCAGCAGATATGCCCTCAATTCAAAACCAAACTAAACCAAATAAACCATATCAAATCACATGAAATAAAGATAAAATTAATATTTACTACTTTTGAGTTGACATAAGTCCCCAATGAAATTCACTCGATGTCGCTCCTTTCGGGTTGATTAATTTGTGCATCCAACAGTCACTTGTTGTTCCTCACTTTGGAAAATGTAAGCTTGCTACACTTTCTTTTAGCATATTGCATCGAAACCCCTTAGGTTGGCTTGCCTCTGATGGTAGACTATCCATTTGGATTTGTAAACTTGATAGGTCAAGGCTAATATAGCCCCTTCTTTGGTGTCTATCATAACCGATAGGGTCCATACATTAACAGATTAAATTAAACCCAATCGATTTTCCCCGGTAAATCATCCCTTCTCCCCAATGGAGCCCAAATCATATATAAACATGTCAAGCAAATCAAATTCCAAACCAATGTCCCTAGTGGAGCCAAATTAAACCAACTCCCCCAGTAAAGCCTAAATCAAAGAAATCCAACCAAAATCTTATCCCAAGCAAATACATCCCCAAACAAATCTATGAAATCAAACTCAAATCCCAATCCCCAGTAGATAGCCCAAACCTGCTTCCTTAGTAGAAGGTTCATATACCCGATCCCCAGTGGACTTGAGCCCATATCTCGATATGCCTCCACATCAATTAAAACAAAAAATTAAAGTTGATTGATCTTAATCCCACGGTGGATTATAGATTCTTATCCCTAGGATCTTTTTCCTCTAATCATATAATCAAATCAAATTCAAACCTTATCCCCAACAGATTTTCTTCTTCTATACCCCAACATAAACCCTCACATGTCATGTATAATGCATTAGTGATCCCCTAGCGATCTCCCTCCATGTCCTTGACATGGAATTCTCATCAAATCTTATTTCTTCTTATGTACACCTTTAATACTTCAACCAAAACTAACAATGTATTTTTTAAATTACATCATCTTAACATTGTAATCAACATTTTATGATTTATGATGGTGCAAGCTCAAACTAACTATACAATATCATGCTAAACATATTATAGTGTGAATTAACACACTATATTATATTATAATATATGATGTTATATTATAATTTGCTATAATATAATATATTATCTAACATTACACCTCATTAGATCACATAAAGGATCAAATAACAAAATTTTCTTAATATATGAATAATGTTCATTTTGGATGTAAAATTGTTATTTTCTATTAGAAATGGTACAAAAAATAGCATAATTTTGGTGTTCCTTCTTAGTGTGTGTCATGAATTTGGCCAAATTCTTCCATCTCAACCTTCAAATTGAGTTTTACCCAATGTATTATAACAAAAGTAAAACATACTAAAATACAATAACATTTAGTAACACACCACCACATTCATATATATGTGAAGTTATATTGTTATGTACATTATATTTTAGTATGCTTTCATATAATATATTATCTTACATTACACCTTTAAAATGAATCACTTTAAGCAAAAAAAAATTTAAAATTTGGTTGAAAAAAAGAACATTTATTTTGGATGCAAAATTCCATTCTTTTGATTAAATGACACTAGCACAATGATGTTCCTTAAATCTTACCATAAATTTGGCCAAATCCATCATCTTAGCCTATAAATCAATATTTTTATGAATTATACTAGTACAAACTCTACTACATCATACTATGATACTAAAATATGCTAAACAACAAGTAGTAATACACAAAGTATCTGTAATGCATGATGCTACACATGTTATGGCATCTATATATAATACACAAACATATTATATTATATTATATTGCATATCACATCACAAGGGATTGCTTAAGATAAAAAATCATAAAATTAGTCTATACAATAAAAACAATATATTTTAAGTATCACTTACAAATTTTAAATTAAAATAATATATTATGATGCCATGCTCTATATTATGAATTTGGCCAAATTCCACCATTTTAAAGTCTAAATCAACATTTTTATAAATAATACTAGTGTATCTTGCATGATTGTAAAATACTAAAGAATTTAAAATGCATGAACAATATATTATGATATATGATGTTATACTATGCTACAACATATAATATTTATTTTGAACATAAAATCTTACTTTTTAAGCTACAAGTGGCGTAGCACACCTTTGGTACTACTAATTCCCACTTCAAATTTAACAAATTTCATCTTCGATTTATTAATTAAATATTATTATGATTTATATTAATATAGACTATAGGGAACAATACCATAATATACTAAAACATTTTTAAAACATCTTATAACATCCAAAAAAAACACATCATATATGCTCAAATATATGATGCTACATTATACTATAATATATGGTATTATAATATGATTTAGGGTTAGAGTTTAGGTATTCAAATCACTAGTCAAGGAAAGTCTCTTGAAGACATTTGCTTTAGCTACCTTAACTATGTTAGGATTAGGTCATTCTTTAGGTCTACTCCTAATGAAAACTTTATTCAAGGTTTATGGTTTAGGGTTTAGGGATAGTTTAAGGTTTAGGGTTTATGGCTAGTTTAAGGTTTAAGGTTTAGGGTTTAGGTTTAGTATTTAGGGTTTAGGGTTTAGGGTTTAGGTTTATGGTTTAGGGTTTTAGGGTTTAGGGTGTAGGGTATAGGGTTTAGGGTTTAGGATTTAGAATTTGGGTTTAGGGTTTATATTTTAGGTTTAGGGTTTAGTGTTTAGTGTTTATGTTTTAGGGTTTTTATGGTTTTGGATTTAGGGTTTAGGATTTAGGGTTTAAGTTATAATTTTAGGGTTTATGTTTTAGTTTACGACTAAGGGTTTAGGGTTTAAGGTTTAAGATTTAAGGTTTTTTTTTAATAGAGAACAAATCGTAAACCAATAAACTTTAAACAAAACCACATAAACAAATCCCAAAACCCTAAAGTTAAATCTAAACCAAATCCTAAACACTAAAATTAAAAATCTAAACCTAAATAAATACAAAAAATATAAATAAACTTAAATAAATAAAATAAATAAATAAATAAAACCTAAACTAAAATCTAAACCTAAACCTAAACCATAAAATAATATAGAAACTATCTAAAATAAAATAAATAAAATCTAAACTAAACTTGAAACTTTCTAGCAAAGAAAACTAAACTTAAAATGAAATAAAGTAAACCTAAAATAAATAAAATTTAAATAAAACCTAAACCTAAATACCTAAAATAAAACCTAAATAAAGTAAAATTAAAATCAATCGAGAAAAAAACCTAAACCTAGAATCAAAATAAAATAAACCCACTTATTTAAACTAAAATTATAAACCTAAACCTTTAAACCTAAACCCCAAACTATTTGAAATAAAATAACTAAAATACTTTAGGTGAAAGGTTTAAAATAAAATCTATACCTAGGGTTTAAACCTAAAATAAAATAAACCTTAGGTAAAATAAAATTAAACTAAACTTTAATATTAACTAAAACAAAAGGTTTAAATAAATAAACTTAAAATTTAAACTTTTATTTAGGTTAATAAAATTAATAATAAAATGAACTAAAATAAATTAAACTAAATAGTAAACATTTGGGGTTTTCTTAATTTTATTTAGGTATTTAGTTTAAACCTAAATTAGAACCATTTAGGGAGTAACTATAAATTAAAAATGATTATAGTTTAAACCTTTTAGTTTAAATTAGAATTGGCATAATTTAACATTTTAGCTTTTAGAAATAGTGGTGGAGGCAAAGGGAGGAGTTTATTTATTATTTTTTATATGGAGGTGGTTAGGTTGGTTATAGAGGAGTATAGGGGAGGTTACAATATTTTAGGGGAAAATAGTATAATGGTGGATCTTTTATTTAGTTTAGTGGTTTTGATGGAACTAGGGAAGAAAGTTTATTATAGAACTTTATCTTTATAGTAGAGATAGTTTAGCTATCTCAGTTTGATTTGCTTATGGGTGCTCATTTTTATTTATGTCATTTTATTTTAGAAAATTATTTTGGTTGGTGAAATCAGAAATATTATTTTTTTCTTTAAAATAAAATTTACCTAAACCCTTTAAAATTATATTTAGTATTTATTTAAATTTTAAAATTTAAGGTAAATTTAGGTAGGTTTAATATATTTACAAAATTTACTAACTTATTTTAAAGTTCTAATTTATTATCCTAGGTAAATTTACTAAATAAAGTTTACCATCCATTACTAAATTTATAGATAAACCTAATAATAAATACCTAGTAATCTAATTTTAGATAAAATAATTAGTTAATAGGTAATACTAAACAAAAATAATTAGTTAATAACTAACGTAAAAATTAAATAAATACCTAGTTTAATAAAACTTTTAAAACTTTAAATTAAAACCTAGGTTCAGCAACCAGGATAAACCCTCACAGGAGGCTAGGAGGAAAATAAGTAAGCTAGTCACCATGCCATCCTAAAACCAACATAGTACATATAGAGCCACCAAAACTAGAGGGTAGTAAATCTAGGATTTGTAATCTCAACCTCCATCAAAAGGAGATATCATTCTTAGGGTTTAGGTTTAGGTTTAGGTTTATTAAGTTTTAGGGTTTGGGTTTATTTTTTAATTTATTTAGTTATTTTAAGTTTAGGTTTAAGATTTGGGGTTTATGGTTTAGGGTTAGGGTTTAGGGTTTAGGGTTTAGGGTTTAGGATTATCGGCATAGCATTTTTAGGTTTAGGGTTTAGGGTTTGGGTTTTAGGATTTAGGGTTTATGGTTTTTTTTAAATAATTAAGTAAACTGATAGGTTTAGGTTTAGTTAGTTTATATTTTATTTATTTTAGTTTATTTTATTTTTTTATTTTTTTAGTTTATTTTTTTTATTTTTTATTTAGTTTATTTCTTTATTAGTTTATGTTTTTTTTATATTTTAGTTTATTTTTTAAGTTTTGGTTTATTTTTAGTTAGTTTATTTTATTTTTTATTTTTTTTAGGTTTAGGTTATTTTTATTTTATTTTTAGGTTTAGGTTTTAGGTTTAGGTTTATTTTAGGTTTAATTTTTACTTTAGGTTTTATTTTTAGTTTACTTTTCTTTATTTAGTTTAGTTTAGGTTTAGGTTTTTTTATTTTAGTTTAGTTTATTTTAGGTTTAAGTGTTTTTTTTTTGTTTTTTTATTTTTTGGTTTAGGTTTTTTTTAGTTTAGGGTTTGTATTATTTTAGGTTTATTTCTTAGGTTTAGGTTTTTATTTTATATTATTTTAGGTTTATTTTTTACATTTAGTTTTTTTTATTTAGTTTTTTTTATTTTTAGGTTATTTTATTTTTTAGTTTATTTTATTTATTTATATTTTAATTTAGTTTTTATTTTTTTATTTTATTTTATTTTTAGTTTAGGTTTAAGTTTAGGTTTTAGTTTAGGTTTTCATTTATTTAGATTTATATTTTTTAATTTATTATTTTTTAGGTTTATTTAGTTTAGGATTAGGTTTTTAGGTTTTTAGGGTTTAGGCCTTAGGGTTTAGGGTTTAGGGTTTAAGGTTTAGGGTTTATACTTTGAGATTTAGGGTTTAGGGTTTAGAGTTATAGGTTTTAGGGTTTTAGGTTTAACATTTTAGGTTTAGGTTTAGGGTTTATGATTGTAGGTTTAGGGTTTAGGGTTTAAAATTCAGGTTTTAGTTTAGGGTTTAGGGTTTTTAGTTTTCTTTTTAATATAGATTTAGATTTACATTTCTTCTTTTTTGATTTCATCAACAGTAACACCAAGTTTCTAAGACAGTGATGGCATATAAAAAATTAGAATGCATAGAGCAAATCAAAACTAGATAACTTGAATTATCTCTTTGTAAAGACAGTTATAAATAGTTTGGATCTTTATTATTATTTCTGTTCCCATTAGAACCACCCCGGAGTAGCGAGATCCTCCAACATTTTTTACCACTACTATTGTAACCTCTAGCTCCTCCAGCCTCCATAACCATGACCACCTCCAAATCCCATACCACTTAATCCTTTCCTCCAGCTAGATCTAGGAGCTTAGTTGGTGATGTTCCTACCATTAGGTTTTGCCCATTCTTAAGGTTTATGTTTTGGTTTAAGTTTATTAGTTTTTAGGGTTTAGGTTTATTTTTTAATTTATTTAGTTACTTTAGGTTTAGGTTAAAGGTTTGGGGTTTAGGGTTAGGGTTAGGGTTTCAGGTTTAGGCTTTAGGCTTTAGGGTTTAGGGTTTAGGATTTTAGGTTTTATGCTTTTAGGGTTTAGGGTTTAGGGTTCAGTGTTAGAGTTTAGGATTTTGCATTTAGGGTTTAGTGTTTAGTCTTTTAGGTTTAGGGTTAGTTTAAGGTTTAGGGTTTATGGTTTTAGAGTTTGGGGTTTAGGTTTTTGGGTTTAGTATTTAGGGTTTAGGGTTTAGGGTTTAGGGTTTAAGGTTTTAGGGTTTAGGGTTGTTTAAGGTTTAGGGTTTACAGTTTAGGGTTTAGGGTTTTTTTTTGGAAATTTAGAATTTTATTACCATAAAAGGAAAAGAGATAATGTCCTTAAAAGGGGTAAATCTCTAAAATTCTATTGCTCTCAAAGCTACAATAAACCTAGAGAGCTAAACCCCATCTAAGTACATTAGAAAAAGAAAAGAAAATAATAGAGCAAATATTGTGCCTAAAAGGCATAAGAGAAAAAGGCATAGAGTAAGACAAACAAATCTTAAAAATAGTAAAAGGATGAGTTAACAACAACTCATGATTCCTTTGAAAAAGCAAGATAAGCAAGATACACAACAACATCACTTGGGTTGGTGAGCAATGACCTTACCCTATGCAGTTCAACTTGAAAAAAATCACAAAACACTATAAAGGCAAAAGACATACCTAAAATGATAAGGATAAAGAGAGGAAAATGAGAGCTTAGAGAGAAGGCTCAAGATTAGTTAGGATCATCTCAAGGGAAACAATACATAAGAGCATCAAAACTTCATAAAGAAGGGTTACAATTATATGTAATGCTATCAACTGGAGAGAAGATGATAGTTAGCATACCTGATACAAGTAAACATCCAAGGCTAGTTGTCCATAGAGTTCCAGATCCATCATCATTAAACAAAAAGGCACCGACTAGCAACCAGCTAGCAACCAAACCACCAAATAAAAACCACAACAGACTAATCACAATAACCTAGAGAGAGGCTAGAATAAAGTTAGAATACCAACAACAACCATTAACCAAATTCCCATTCAAGCTCCAAATAAAGGAAAACCAGTACCAGCCATCAACAAGCACCAGACCAATGCTAATTAATTGAGAAATAGCCAATAAAACATAGATAGGATCCCTCAAGCCAAAGTTCCAACAATAAGCAGTAACTAAGGCAAACCAGGGTGGGCAACCACAAATGACTAAATAGCACAAAAATGAAAATATCAAGTAGAAACATAAGCTGCAGTAGTGTAAATCACCAAAAGATAAAACAACCACACACAAAAGGGGGGGTCAAAGCGACCACCAACCAACGAAACCAAAAGTCAATCCAAAAATGATCAACAAGGTTCAACCGGCACAATAAAAGGCTTTAGAAAATTATTGGGTTTAGGTTTTAGGATTAAGTTTCAAAGGTTTTAGTTTAGGGTTTAGGGTTTTAATAGAACAAATTTTCAGATTCAACATTTCTTTTTTTTGCTTTTTTTCAATTTCATCAACCAAGTAACACAACAAGTTTCCTAAGACACAAGTGGTGACATAGATCAAAAATGAGCACGCATACAAATCAAAAATCCTAGATAATTATAACTATCTCTACTATAAAGAAATAGTTCCATAAGTAATAGATCAAATCCATTCTTTAGTTTGTCTTTCCCATTAGAAACCACCTCTCAGTAGGATCCACCATAATATCCCCGATCTCTCCCTCCGCCACCACCACGTCTATAACCTTCATCGCTCCTCTCGTCTCCATAACCACCCCTACTCTGACCACCACCTTGTATTCACTAGCATCTCCAAATCCCCCACAACCACTGCGATAAATGTTGCCTCTACCTTTGCCTCCACCACTAGATCTAGACTGAGTCTGGTTGACGGTGATGTTCTTGCCATCAAGGTTATGCCCATTCTTAAGGTTTAGGTTTAGGTTTATGTTTATTAGGTTTTAGGGTTTAGGTTTATTTTCTAATTTATTTAGTTACTTTAGGTTTAGGTTTAAGTTTTGGGGTTTAGGGTTGGGTTTAGAGTTAGGTTTGTGGTCCAGGGTTAGGGTTTGGGGTAGGATTTAGGTTTAAAGGTGGTTTATTTTATTCTTTAGGTTTAGGTGGGGTAGGGTTTTATGTAGGTGTAGTTTTTCAGTAGGGTTTAGAGTTTGGGTTTAGTGATTAGGGTTTAGGGTTTGTGGTAGGTTGTGGGTTTAGCAAGAGTAGGATAGGATTTAGGTTATTTTTATGCAAACCCAGTTTAGGTTTATTTAGATATTTAGTATATTTATTAGTTATTTTAGAACTTTATTTTTATTTAGGTTTATTTTGTATTTTATTTAGTTTAGTTTTCTTATTTAGGTTCTTTATTTTAGTTTATATTTGAGGTTTAGGTTTAGGTTTATATTTTAGTTGAGTTTTAATTTTATTTTATTTTTTAGGTTAATGGTTTATTTTTTATTTTTATGTTTAAGTTTGGAATTTTATTTAATTTTTTTAGGTTTAGGTTTTAGGATTCATTTTAGTATTTTTTTGGTTTTATTTTTTAGTTTAGGTTTAGTTTAGTTTTAGTTTATTTTATTTTATTTAGATTAGGTTTAGATTTAGGTTCAGGTTTAGTTTATTTTAGGTTTAGGTTTATTTTATTTTGTTTATTTTATTTTTATTTTTTTCTTTAGGTTTTATTTTAGTTTTAGATTTAGGTTTTATATTTTATTTATTTTAATCATTTTTTAGGTTTATTTTTTATTTTAGGTTTTATTTAGTTTTATATTTTTTTTTACTTTAAGTTTATTTTATTTATATTTTAAGTTTAGATTTTATTTTATTTAGGTTTTTTTTTATTCTTAGATTTATTTTATTTTTTTAGTTTAGTTTGGATTTTGTTATTTTATTTTAGTTTATTTTTTTTATCTTTATTTTTTTACATTTAGGTTTAGGTTTTAGTTTAGGTTTCATTTTATTTTATTTTCTTTTATTAAGTGTATTTTATTTATCTTATTTTAAGATCTTTAGCCCAGTCAGTTTGTGTTTTGGTTTGGCCCAGCTGTTTGGGGCCCAGGGCCCAGGATTCATGATCTTGTGGCCTAGGTCCCAGGGATATTTTAGCCTGGTCCCAGTCTGTCAGAAACTGGCCTCAGGGCCCAGCATCCTGTGGGTCAGGTCAGATCAGGGCCTGGGGCCTTACCCAGGTACATTTGGAGTAGGGTCAGGGTGGAGTCACCTAGGGCCTTAGCCCAGGGTCTAGGGCCTGAGTCAGTATAGGTGGTGGGTAAGGCCTTCAGGTTGGCCTGGGCTCAGGTCACTCAGAGTGGCCAGTGGCTCAGTTTTTCTCAGTAGTGTAGGTGTTAATAGGGTTTAGTTGTTAGGTTTTAGCTCAGATATTTAGTTTAGTATAGGGTCAGCATCTGATCTTTTAAAATTAAGCAAACCCAGAGGTTTAGTTTTTATAGTATTTTACATGTTATAGGTATTTTTTATTTTATTTAGTTTAGTCTTATTTATGATTTATCTTAGTTTAGCTTTTTATCTTAGTTTATTAGGTATTATATGTTTATTTTAGTTTAGTTTTATTTTATTTTATTTAGTTTAGGTTTATTTTTATTTTTAGGAGGTTTAGATTTTATTTTATTTTTAGGTTTAGATTTTAGGTTATTTTAGGTTTTGGTTTATGTAGTTTAAGTTTATTTTTAGTTTATTTTATTTTATTTTGTTTATAGGTTTAATTTATTTAAGGTTTAGGTTTAGGTTTATTTACTAGGGTATAGATTTATTTTATTTTATTAATTTTATTTTATTTTAGGTTTAGGTTTTAGTTTAGGGTTTAGGTTTATTTTATTTATTTTTAGGTTTTATTTTGTTTATGTTTTATTTAGTTTTGATTTTATTTTATTTTGGTTTTTTATTTTACCTTTAGTTTTACTTTATTTATGTTTTATTCTTAGGTTTATTTTGTTTAGTTTAGTTTATTATTTTGATATTTTAATAGTTTTATTTTTTAATTTTTATGTTTAAGTTTTAGTTTAAATTTTTATTTTATTTAGGTTTAGGTTTTTATATATTTTATTTTTAGCTTTTATTTACTTTAGTTTAGGGTTTAGGGTTTAGGGTTAGGGATTAGCATTTAGGTCAGAGTTTAGGGAGTTTTAGGATTTAGGGTTTTAGGGTTTAGGTTTTTTGTTAGCTTTAGGTATTGGGGTTTTTCTAAAATTAATTATGTAAACCAATATTTTTTAGGTTTATTTAGTTTATTTAGCTTCGTTTTATTTATTTTAGTTTGTTTATTTTTTTAAAATTTTTTTTTTTAGTTTAGTTTATTTATTTTAGTTCAGGTTTTTTATTTTAGTTTATTTTTTAGGTTTAGGTTTATTTTTTAGTTGAGTTTTATTTTAAACCTAAAATAAAAACCTAAAACATAAACCTAAGAAAATAAAATAAATCCAAAACCTAAACCTAAACCTAAAAATAAAAAATAAAACCTAAACCTAAAAAATAAAATAAAAATAAAACTCAACTCAAAAATAAACCTAAACGGAACCTAAACCTAAAAAATAAACTAAAATAAAAAACCTAAACTAAAATAAATAACCTAAACTAAAAAAATTTAAAATAAATATAAATAAAATAAAAAGTAAAATATACTAAAATAAATAAACCTAAATCTATTAGTTTACTTAATTTTTTTTAAAAAAACTCTAAACCTTAAGATAACCCTAAACCCAAAACCCTAAAAACCCAAATCCTAAAGCCTAAACAATAAACCCTAAATCCTAAACCCTAAACCCTAGTCCCTAACCCTAAACACTAAACTCCAAAACCCTAAACCCAAAACCTTAAACCGTAAACCATAAAAACCTAAAAATTTAAACCTAAATTAAATAAAATATATAAAAAATCTAAACCTAAATAAAATGATGAAATAAAATAAAATAAAAACTTGAACAAAAAACTAAACTTAAACCTAAAAATAAAAAAATAAACTAATAAAAATAGACTAAAATAAAATAAATAAAGACCTAAACTAAACATAAAAATAAATTTAACCTAAGAATAAAAAACCTAAATAAAATAAAAACCAAATAAACCAAAAAAAACTAATTACAAATCTAAACCTAAAAAATAAACCTAAAAATAAATAAAAAATAAAACCTAAACCCTAAACTAAAAAAAAAGAAACCTTAACCTAAAATAAAAATAAAATAAACAAAATAAATTAAACCTAAACCTAAACTAAAATAAAGAAAACCTTAGACTTAAATAAATTAAACCTAAACTATAAACTAAATAAAATACACAAAACAAAAAATAAACCTATACCTAAACTAAAAAATAAAACTTAAAAATAACCTAAAATAAAAACCTAAAACCTAAACCTAAAATAATTAAAATAAAAACCTAAACCTAAATCTAAAATTAAAAAGTATACATAAACCTAAAAAATAAAATAAAAATAAAACTAAACTAAAAAATAAACCTAAACCTAAACCTAAACCTATACCTAAGAGATAAATAAATGAAAACCTAAATTAAAATAAATAAACTAAACTAAATAAAAATAAAAGAAACTTAAATAAAATATACTAAAATAAAACCTAAATAGGATAAATAACTAAACTAAAAAAAAAAATTAAAATAAATATAAATAAAAATAAAATGTAAAATATACTAAAATAAAATAAACTAAATCTATTGGTTTACTTAATTTTAAAACTCTAAACCTAAACCCCAAAAACCCAAAAATCCTAAAACTAACAATGAACCCTGACCTAAACCCACTACCTAACCCTAAAACTCCCCAAACCCTAAACCCAAACCCCAAACCTAAAACCAAAATCTAAACTAAATTAAATAAAATATATAAAATCTAAACTAAATAAATGATGAAATAAATAAAATAAAACTTAAAAACTAAACTTAAACCTAAAATAAAAAAATAAACTATAAATAGAAAATAAAATAAATAAGACCTAAACTAACATAAAATAAATTAACTAAGAATAAAAACTAAATAAAATAAAACCAAATAAACCAAAAAAACTTAAACCTAAAAAAATAAACCTAAAATAAAATAAAAATAAAACCTAAAATTAAACTAAACCTTAACCTAAAATAAAAATAAAATAAACAAAATAAATCTAAACCTAAACTAAAATAAAGAAAACCTACTTAAATAATTACTAAACTATAAAACTAAATAAAATAAGTAAACCTACCTAAACTAGCTTAAAAATAACAAATAAAACCTAAACCTAAACCTAAAATAATTAAACTAAAACCTAAACTAAATCTTAAAAAGTATACATAAACCTAAAATAAAATAAATAAACTAAACCCTAAACTGAGCCTATAAACTAAAATGAGCCTAAATTAAAGATAATATAAATGACTAAATATAAGATCTAAATAACCTGGTTTCTTTTTTTTGAAACTAAATCACCCTGACTCATTTTTGAGCCCTCACTACTGAAATCAAACCACTGAACTGAGCCTTACTAATCAACTGACACTGGCCATGACTTATCCTCTGAGATACCTGACTATAAGACCCTACCAGGCCCAATAGATCTTATACCTTAGTGACCTAACCTGAATATGATCCTTACCTTTTTGATGGTATCCCTAAATCTGAAAAAACTTTATACTTTGATTCATAGTTAGAAAATTGGATGAGTAAAAAGAAAAAACTGATCTCTTAAACTAAACTTAAACCTAAAATCTTCTGAGCCACAACCTACTAAACTAAATGATTAAACAAACCTATACAAATGATAAAACCTATAAATTTAAAACTAAATAAATTAAAGATCTTAAAATGACAACTATTTTAAACTCTAGACCTAAATGTAATCATAGTTCTCCTTTGATATGGCCATTTCATTTTCCCTTGGATGAAATCTCACATTTATGGTGGATCCTTCATCATTCTCAACCATTTTATGGAGCCTTTCGAATATCTTCTGCTCATGATGTGTCTCTTTGGAATATATGGTGACCTCGAAAAACATACTAATTTGGATGATCCAACTAGGGCATCCAATTTTATACAACCTAATGTCATACAAATTAAATCTTTAAGGATGCACTTTTTTTGGTAGATACCATATCAATAGTGAATATGAGTTTTACTTCTTTTCGAGGTATGCCTATGATCATGAGTTTGGATCATGATGTCAAAAACTTTACAAAACCTTTTGAATTTACTTTAGTTAGAAAATTTGTGTTGCACTGGCCGAATTTGGAAAAGATATGATCCTTTCTTCATAACCTTAAACCTTTAGGTGCTTTCTCTCTAGCTTGATCAATCAAGACATATTTTGATTCAACTTATGAGATTTGGATTATTCAAAGTTTTCTTTATCTTATTTTATCTTTGGTCAAATGCATTTGTTAAAGTGGTCTCCTTAATTCTAAGGATGAATCACCTATTATTCTTGTGGTTAGCTCTTCCAAATATAAGAATCCATTATATTTTTAAATTTATTTATTATGGCTCTTTGGTATAAAATCGTCACACCCTTTGTGAGATCCTATCCCTATGTTGCTTGTATATTGGTTCAACTTTACATATCTAAAAAACATACTAAGGAGGTTTGGATTGGATCTAAAAAGTTTGGTTATTTACAAAAGGTCAAATTTTAATATTTTTTGGTTTTTTGTTCCCTATGCAAGATACATGGTCATGATAATTCAAAGTGTTTAGTTTTTCAGCCATATCTTAAAAAGAAAATTTTGAATGATCATAACTTGAAATTAGCTTCTAATTAAGTTAATAAAACTATTTCTATGCCTAAAAATAACTTAAATGTTGATATTTGGTCAGACTCTTTGGAATCTTCGAATGTTCCCATAATTGTTGATTTTGCTTCTCATTGACCATGAAGGTACTAATAATGTTGAAAAAGATGGTTTTTAACAACCTTCTTTACATGACTATTCTATTATGGATAATTCCAAATTCAAAGAGGCTGAAAAATAATGATTCATTCTCTAATGAGTCTATTCTGCTTCTTTGATATTAATTGATGAGAATGAGGATTTAAATGATAACTTTGAATGTGGCTAAAATTCTTGAGAAAAATATTCTAACATTGGTAATTATGCTTTAAATGGTATAATATCTTCTCCTCCCCTAATTCCAAGATTGATCATCAATCTAATCACTTTTCAATAAAATGCTTTGATTTGGGGAAGTTGTGATTAGAGATGTTCTGTTGGTCTTATCCTATAATAATATTTCAATCAATCTATTCATGGTGACACTTTGGATAAAACAAAAATTCTAAACTATCCTTAATGCAACCTCCTATTTTTGCTAGATCTATTAGATCTAGATCCTCTTCACATAAATTATTTGTTGTTTCAATTTTTTTTCTTAGAAGAGGATTTGTTATTCTTTCTCTTTATTATTATCCTTTAATTTCCTTTTACAATTTTTTTATATTTAATTTTTTTATTTGGAATGATAGGCCATTGGTACCCTCACTATTTGTAATAGAGAAATCTCTATAAAATTAACAATATCTCTTTACTTATTATTATTGAAATATGCGGATAAAATCAATCATGTTACTAGAATGCTTGGCTTTAGTAATTTTTCTCTAACATTAGTAATAAAATTTGGTGTTTTGGAATAGCTTCTTAAATGTTTTAATTTTAGATGATCTACAACAAGATGTCATGCTCAAATTTCTTTTGTGACTCTTGTGTCTTTGGACTCTTTTATTTATGATTCTTTCATAAACATGGAAATGTTCTTTGGGAGAATTTGAAGCTATTTATGTTAATAAACCTTGGTTGGTTGGTTCAACACTATTATGTATTCTTCAAAAAGAAGGAGTGGTTGCTTGCTTAATATTCATTATATGGAAAAAGTGAGCTTTAAATTATATCCTCCTATTTTTGCTTGCTTGTATTTTTATGCTTTATTTAATAAAAAGTGAGCTTTAAATTATATCCAAAAATGAAAAATGATATTGGAGATTGGATTACTGATTTTAATCTTATTAAAGATTATTATATTAA
The DNA here is from genome assembly GCA_021442155.1 of Cymbidium sinense. NCBI lineage: Eukaryota > Viridiplantae > Streptophyta > Magnoliopsida > Asparagales > Orchidaceae > Cymbidium > Cymbidium sinense. The sequence continues at coordinate 18,343 of JAKCPB010000874.1, read as the reverse complement.
CCACTTTAGAAATATGCTTAATAAAAGCCACTCTTATGAAGCTATTTCTAATTTGCATTTGATCCCCTCTATTATTACCAATGATGATAATCATTTGCTTACTAGGTTGCCTACTGAAGATGAGATTGGTAAAGTTTTCAATAGCATGAACATTGATTTCATTCGTCGGAGGGTTATACTACTCAATTTTTTCAAGATTGTTGGTCTATTATTAAGCATGACTTAATCGATGCTATTGCTAATTTTTTATTGGTAATCCTCTCCTTAAATATTTTTCAAGCACTTCCATTATTCTCATACCTAAAAAAGATAATCCAGATTCTTTGAGTGATTTTAGACCTATTAGTGTTTACACTTTCTTTAATAAATTGATTTCTAAAATTCTTACCAATAGACTTAGTCCTTTACTTCAAAAAATTATCTCTCAAACTGGTTTTGTTAGAGGAGATCTATATCTGATAACATTCTTCTTGCTCAAGAGCTTATTCATGATTTTCATGTTCCAACTAGAGGTGGTAAAATTATTTTTAAATTAGATATTTCTAAAGCCTTTGATAATATCTCTTAGGATTTCCTTTTAAAATCGCATTTATTTATTTGCTTTCTCTGAAAATTTCATTAACCTTATTAAAAACTAAATTAATAACGTCTGGTTTTCAATTCTTCGTAATGGTGAAGCTTTAGGGTTCTTTCCTTTTTTCATGGATTGAGACAAGGAGATCCTTTGTCCCCTTCTATGTTTATTATTACAATGGAATACCTTTCTAGGAGTTTAAATGATATATTCAATAACAACCCTAGCATGTACTTTAGAACTCTTGGTGGTATCCCTATTTCTCATCTTAGCTTTGTTGATGATTTCATCATCTTTTGTAATGCTTCTTTTCATCATATCAAAAGACTTAAGAAATTTTTAAACAATTTTGGTAGAGAAAGTGGTATTTCTGTTAATGAAAGTAAGAGCTACTTTATTACCTCCTCTAAAATTTTTAATAATAAAGTCAATCATATCTTGAGAATCACTAACTTTAAACACTAGCAACTCTTTATTAAATATATAGGTGCTCCTCTTCTCAAAAGTCAAAAATGATCCCATCTTTTTTATGAGCTTATCCAAAAAAGTTCTAATAAAATTTTGGTGAGGGAATTTCACTTACTTTCTTTTGGTGGCAGGCTTAATTTGCTTAGGAGTACTCTTAATTCGATGCCTTTATATCTTATTCAAACCATTATCCCTACTAATTCTATCTTAAATAGAATTGATCAACTATTTAATAAATTTTTTTGGGGCTCTAATAATTTAGTTAAAAGGATGCATTGGACTTCTTGGCATAAATGTTGTGGTCCTCTGGGTGAAAGTGCACTTGGTTGTGAACCTATTTGTGAAGCTATTACTGCCTTCTTCAATAAACACTGGTGGAAATTTAAAAAAAAAAGGTAGCCTCTAGGCTAATTTTATGACAGCTAAATGCTGCCAAAGTAAGCACCCTCAAATATGTACTTATAAAGTTAGTGACTCCCCAGTTTGGAAAAGGCTTTGCTCCGTTAAATGGGAGGATGAATCCTTGATATCTTGGGGTATAAATTTGAGATCTTCTTTCTTTTGGCAGGACAACTAGATTGGTGGTGGTTTTATTGATTCTGTTTTATCTACCCATTCTACTACTAAAGTTAAGTCATTTTGGCTTAATAATAAGTGGAATGATAGTAAACTTAGCCAATTTATTCATCTCTCTTTTGATAAATTTAGTGATATTCTATCTTTTCTAACAAGCTAATCAAATTCTTTTTAAAGCTATCTTATAATGGTGATTTTATTCTTAAAAGGCTTGGAATTATATTAAAGATGCTCATATTTCTTCAAATGTATTTATTAAACTTTGGAATAATATCATCCCTATCTCTTATTTTGTCCTTACTTGGAGAATAATAAAAAATTTCATTCATGTTGAGTCCTTGCTCTAGGATAAAGGATTTCATTTTCCTTCCAAAGGTTATTGTTGTTTTCATATTGAAAATGTTAATCATATTTTTGTCAATGGTGTTATTGCCTCTAAATTATGGGTTTGGTATGATCTTTTTAACACTAACCATTTCCATGGTTTTTTTTATATCAACTTCTTGAAGCTTGTTTCCACAAAACTATGAAAGGTCATATCAAAGTTTTAATTTCCATTACCCTTATTTAGTTCATATGGATGGATCAAAATGATGCTAAATATCATGTTATTCCTATGAATCATAAAAGGATTATTGCTAGAACCAAAGAAAAAAAAATGCATTATTTAATGCTAATTTAATTTGTAACACACAATTTAGAGGCTGCAAATTTGTGTCCAAAAATTTGGGTCTTTACCTGCCTGAGATCACCTTCTATGAAGAAGATAGGATTATATATTTGATAAAACCTAATAATAATATTATTAAAATTAATATTGATGGCTCTGTCTCTCAGAATACATTTGATTATGCTGGTATTTTTAGTGATTTTGAAGGTAATGTCATTTTTGCTTTTGCTTATCCTCCTAATGCATGTTCTATTATCTATGTTGAATTAATGATTGTAAACAAAGCTATTGACATTTGTTTGCAAAAAGGTTTCTTCAATATTTGGATTGAAGTTGATGCTCTTTTACACATCGACATGCTGACTTCCACTAAGATGGGGAATGCAAATTTATTTTATCTTCTTAATCATACTAGAACACTTCTCTCTCAAGTATGCTTTTAAATTTCTCACATTTGGCATGATGGAAATGTCTATGTAGATTTTTTGGCAAATCTAGGTGCTAAATTAAATGATCTCATTCATTATGATAATCTTAATTTAGACAATTGAGAGGGTTGATTAATCTGGATAACACCATATTACCTTATTCAAAATTAAATTTACTTTGTTTTTTTGGTTTTTTTTTTGTCTATTGCATTTTCATTTTGCATTCCTCTGGCTAATTCACTCTCTTGTCTGTTTGTAATATTTGGGAGATCTCTTTGAGGTGGTGGCTATTTATCCTCTCTTGTTGGAGGTGTTCTCATGTGACTATTTTAATTAGGGATCTGAATGTGAACAGTTTCTTCAAGTGCTTCCTTGAACTTGTGGTGGCCTCCTTTTAGGTTATGCCTCTACTTGCTTTCAGCTTTTCCCTTTTCTTAATTGGTACTAGTTTTGCCTCTCATTTTGGTTGGCTATTTCCTTACTTAAGAAGGTTTTTCAGCTACTATTTTTGGGCCTGATCGGTGTTGTTGTTTGCTACTACCCTCTACCTGGCTATCTTGGGTGGCTATTATTTGATGGCTATTGTTGATCATTTCACTCTTGAGTTTATGTTAGGCCTTCTGGTGGTTTTTGTCTCTTCATCCTTTTTAGGTTTGGTGGCATTTGTTTGTTGGTTTCTCCCTTTACCTTGTGGCTAGAAAAATGTTGATTGGGGTCGTTAGTATCTTATTTTCTCTTTGGTACTATTTTTTTTATCCCTAGTGTCTAGAAGGGGACTTGGTCTACTTTCCTATCCACTTTGGTTGGCTATTGGAGGTTGGGTGGTCCTCCCAGGCTGTGAGTTTTTATCTGGTTGGGTGATTACCATTTCTTTCTTTGTTGTTTTTGGTGGCTTCCTGTTGGTTTGTCACTATGTCTATCTTTCTCTATTTTGGGATTCCTTTTGAATTTGCTTCCTTATTGTTGGCTCATCTTCTTTGTTAATTAAATTTGCTTTGTGGGTTTGGTTTGGTTGGTTGTGTTGGGTTTGGTTGGTTTCCTTTTTGGTTTTCTTTCTAAACTGTTATTAGCTAGTAGGGTTGCTTTTTTGGTTATTTTTCTTTATTTTATTTTTGTCTTTATGGTGGCTATTTGTTAGTTATTGATATTGGCTATTTGCTTTGGTTGGCTGCTATTTTTTCCTTGAGTGTTGTTGGCTTGTCATTATTTTGGTTGAGGATTTGGACTGCTTTGGGTTTCTATGGCTCCCTTTGTTTCTTATGTCTTACCTCTTGGTTGGTACGGTGGGCTTGGCTATTTTCCTTGCTACTCTTGGTGGTGATTTTCTAGTGTTTTTTGGATGCCCCTTTGGTCTCCTCATGGGTTCTTTTTCCTCTCCCTAGTGCTGCTATTTTTCTATGGCTATCTTCCTATCTCTAAAGGAGGTATTTTGAATGCCTTTTTATTTCTTCATTTTTGTGCAGGTTGGATGGTGGTATGTTAGTGTTTGCCTTGTTCTCTGATCTGGTTTGGAATTGTTGGTTTCTTAGTGCTAGTTGTAGGTTGCTATTTTGGTTTTGGGTATTTCTTGTGGTTGTCAGTGACACTAGTGGGTTTGGTTCCTATCCATGGTGGCTTTGCTTTAGGTGAAATCTTGGCGGCTCTTTCATTTCTATTATGATTTGTTGATGCTACTTCCTTCCAGCTTGGTGGCCTTTAGTGTGGGTGATTTGTGGGCTAGCTATTTACATTGCATGGGCGGTACTAGAAAATTGTTGACTTTCACTCTTTGGTGGATGCCTTCATCAAGGTAAATGGGTGATGATGGTTGGGATGATTTCTATTATCTTTTGGTAGCAACATATGTGACTCTAACCCTTCTTTTGAAGTCTAGATGCTTTTGTGGTTGCCACTTAAGATGAAGGTGGTGAGCCTAAGCCTTATTTGAAATTTTCTCTTATATTGCTCTTTATTATGTGCTTAAGCTTGATTTTCTCTAGCCGTGCTAATTACATCTTCTAGTAGCTTGCAAGATTCTTTTATAGGTTCTTTGCAAGTTTCAGATCCTGGATGTGGATTGTGCAACTCTCAAAAGACTTTTGATTCTAGTAGTGGGCTTTGACTAATCCTCCTATTTACTATGTTGTTGTTATTTTTTGGTCTTTTATTTCTTTTGCTTAGGTTTTTATTTCCTTGCTTTTGTTGTATTAGATAGGGGACTTTTCTCTCTAGGCTGAATGTAGCTCTTTGAGCGATAATTAAGAAAATTTTCCCCTCTTAAGGAACTTGTACTCCTTTATTTGTAATAATAAAATTCTCTCCTCTATGGGTTTTCTTGAAAAAAAAAATCTTAAACCCTAAATCGTAAACCTTAAAAACCTAGAAAACTAAACCTAAACTAAATAAAACCTAAAAATCAAATAAATAAAAAACAAAACCATAAAATAAATAAAATAAAATAAAATAAAACCTAAACCTAAACCAAAAATAAAATAAAATAAATAATAAAATAAACTAAATAAAATAAATAAAATCCTAAAAACTAAACTATAAAATAAAATAAAAGAATAAAACCTAAATAAAATATAAAACTAAACCTAAAACATAAATAAAATATATAAAATAAAATAAAATAAAACTAAATAAAACCTAAACCTAAAAATAAAAAATTAAAAATAAAACCTAAAAAAATAAAAAAAAAAACCTAAACCCTAAACTAAACAAAACTAAACCTAAAAAAATAAAATAAAATAAAATAAACAAAATAAAATAAAACCTAAACTAAAATAAATAAACCTAAACCTAAATAAATAAACTAAACCTAAACTAAAATCTAAATAAAATAAAATAAACTAAAATAAACCTAAACTAAAAAATAAACCAAAAAATAAACCTAAAATAAAAACCTAAAACCTAAACCTAAAAAAATAAAATAAAATCTTAAACCTAAACTAAAAATAATAAAATAAAACTCAATTGAAAATAAACCTAAATCAAAACCAAAATAAATACTAAAATAAAAACCTAAATTATAATAAAATAATTAAACTAAATAAAATAATAAAACTAAATAAAGCTAAATAAAGTAAACTAAAATAAATAATAATAAACTAAATGTAGAGCAACATGGTTTGATTAAAAAAACTTAAACCTAAATCATACGTTAAACCATAAATCCTAACTGAGCCCTAGGCACTGACCTAGGCCCCATGAGACCTGAGCTAAAACCCTAAACCTAACCCTGAGCCTAAACCTAAAAAAAGCCTGATACTAAACCTAGGCCACTGAAACTAAACTGAGCCACACTCTGATGTGACTAAATTAATAACATGACCCTAAACTTAACCCTAAAAGGCCCCTAAATCACATTAAGCCTAAACTAAACCCCAGAGCTACTAACTACCAACAAAAACTACCCTGAGCCTCCAAATAAACCACAAAAACCTAAAACCCAGGCCTAAACCACACAAACTGACCAAAAAACCCACAAAGCCTAAACTTAAACCTAAACCTAATGTAACTAAATAAATTAAAAATAAACATAAACCCTAAACTTAATAAACCTTAAACCTAAACTAAGAATGAGCAGAACCTTGATGGCAAGAACATCACCATTAACCAGGCTTAGTCTATATCTAGTGTGGAGGAAGGCGGAGCGGTGGTTATCAGTGGTGGTGGGGTGTATTTGAAGTTGTTGGTGGATATGAAGGTGGTGGTGGGAAGCAATGGTGGTTATGGAGGTGGGAGGAGGCGGCGGAGGTTACATCCATGGTGATGGCGGGGAGGAGAGATCAGGGATATGATGGTGGATCCCCTCGAGACTCAGAGGGTGGTTCTGATGGGAACTAGAGAAACTAAAGAATGACCAATATGATCTACTGCTTATGAAACTATGTCTTTACAGTAGAGATAATTCTAGTTATCCGGGGTTTTTGATTTGATCTATGAATGCTTATTTTAATCTATGTCGCCACTTGTGTCTTAGAAAACATAGTGTCTTACTTGGTTGATGAAATAGAAAAGATGAAATGTTGAATATGAATTTGTTCTCTGTTAAAAAAATAGAAACCAAAAACCCTAAACTCTAAACTAAAACCTAAACCCTAAGACTAAAAGCTCAAACCAATAATTTGCTGGAGCATTTTGCTATGTTGGATAAACCATTATTGATCCTTTTGGATTGGACATTTTAGTTTTGGGTGGTTGGTAGCTGCCTTTGGCCCCCTTTGTGTGGTTATTTTATCTTGATTTACCTTGCTGCGGCTTATTTTCCTTTAGTTGATATTATTTCATTTTATTTAGTCATTTATGGTTGCTCACCTTGTCATTGTGCTTATTGTTGGGACTTTGGCTTGAGGGCTCCTATCTTGGTTTTGTTGGTTGTTTGTCTATTAATTAGCATTGTGGTGCTGGCGATGGGTGTTTCTAGTTTTCCCTAATTTGGAGCTTGAATGGGATTTAGTTAATGGTTGTTGTTCATGTTCGACTTTGTTCTAGCCTCTTTCTAGGTTATTGTGATTAGTGTATATTTTTTGTTTGGTGGTTTGCTAGCTTGGTGTTCTTTGCTTTTCTTTTATTTAATGGTGTTAGATCTAGAACTTTATGGACTGCTTAGATGTTTGCTTGTATGAGGTATGCTGGCTATGATGGATTTAATGATACTCACCTCTTCTGTCTGGTTGGTAGCATTACATATGATTGTAACACTTCTTTATGATGTTTGGATGCTGATATTTATTATTGCCCCTTAAGATGATCCTAGTTAAGCCTGAGCCTTCTCGTTATAAGCTCTCTCCTTTTCCTCTATCTATCCTTATCCTTTTTAGCTATAACTTTTGCCTTCATAGTGTTTTACAGATTTCTTTTACAGGTTAGAACTTTACAGAGGGAATGGTCGTTGCTCAGTCAACCCAAGGGATGTTGTTGGGGATCTTGCTTATCTTACTTTCTCAAAGGAAACATGAACTATTGCTGACTCATCCTTTTATAATTTTCAGGATTTGTTTTAGTCTTACTCAGTGTCTTTTTCTCTTATGCTTTTTAGGTGCTATATTTGTTGCTTTATCCTTATCTTTTTCTAATGTACTTAGATGGGGGTTTAGCTCTCTAAGTTTCTTGTAGCTTTGAGAGCAATATAATTTTAGAGCTTTACCCCTTTTAAGGATATTATATCTTTTCCTTTTATGGTAATAAAATTCTAACTTTCCCCAAAATAAAACCTAAAACCTAAAACCTTAAACCCTAAAACCCTAAACCCTAAACCCAAACCACAAAACCTAAAAACTATAAACCTAAACCTAAACCCTAAACTCACAAACCCTAAAACCTAAACCTAAACTTAAACCATAAAACCTAAAGATGAACCCTAAAACCTAAAACCTAAACCCAAAGCATAAAACCCAAACCCTAAACCCTAAACCCCAAACATTAAACTAAACATAAAGTAACTAAATAAATTAAAAAATAAACCTAAACCTTAAAATTTAATAAACCTAAACCTTTAGAATGGGAAGAACCTTGACAGTAGGATCATCACATCAACTAGGCTCAGTCTAGATCTAGCGGTGGAGGTGAAGGCGGAGATGGAGGTTATGGCAGTGGTGTTGGGGGATTTATAGGTGCTGGTGAATATGGAGGTGGAGGTCGGTGGTGTTTATGAGGTGAGGAGCGGCGGAGGTTCTGATCATGGTGGTGGCGAGAGAGATCGATGATGTGATGGTTGATCCCACTACTAGAGAGGGGTGGTTACGATGGGCTGGGCGAAGAAGCGATCCGTCGATGCTATGTGTCTTTACATGGGACTATTCTAGTTATTTAGGGTTTTTGATTTGCCCTATGCAATCTAATTTTTTATCTATGTCATTGCTTATGTCTTAGATAACTTGGTATGTTACTTGGTTGATGAAATCGAAAAGAAGAAATGTTGAATCTAAATTTGTTCTCTCTTAAAAAAAAAAACCCTAAACTACATATATAAACCTCCCACCAAAACCTAAACCCTAAAACCCTAAACCCTAACTAAAACTACCACAAACCTACCACTCCCACAAACCATAAAATCCCACCATAAACCTAAACCTAAACCCTAAAACTAAACCCTAAACCCTAATCCTACCCTCCTAAACCCAAACCCTAAACTAAAACCTAAAACCTAAACTAAAATAAATAAACTTAAAGAAAATAAATAAAAAACCTAACATAAGTGAAATAAAAACCTAAACTAGAAACCTAAACCTAAACCTAAAATAAAATAAAATAAAAATAAAAAATAAAATAAAATAAATAAATAAACTAAAACTAAAATAAATAAAATAAATTATGAATAAAACCTAATTAAAATAAAACTAGATGAAAATAAAATAAAATAAACATAAAATAAAATAAAATAAAACCTAAACCAAAATAAACATTAAAATCTAAAACCCTAAACTAAAAAAAAAAACATAAAAAAAAAATAAAAATAAAGAAAATAAAATAAACATAAACATAAACTAAAATAAACTAAACTAAAATAAATAAAACCTAAACCTAAACCTAAACTAAACTAAAATAAAATAAAATAAACTAAAATAAACCTAAACTAAGCAAAAATAAAACCTAAACTAAACCTAAAATAAAATCTAAAACTTAAACCTAAAAATAAAAAAAACCTAAACTTAAACCTAAAAAAAAATTCATAAACCTAAAAAGAAAATCAAATAAAACTCAACCAAAATAAACCTATACTTGAACTTATAAAGTAAACTAAAATAAAAATATAAACTAAAATACATAAGACTAAATAAAATAAAAAAATAAATCTAAATAAAAAATAAAGAATAAAATAAACTAAAATAAATAAATAAAAATAAATAAACCTAAACCTAGTTTACTTAATTTAAAAAAAACATAAATCTAAATCCTAAACCTAAACCCTAAACTTACTCTATAAACCCTAAACCACAAACCTGAACCTAAAGCATAAACCCACAAAACCCTAAATAATAAACCCTTAATCATAAACCCTAAACCCTATACCCTAAACCCTAAACCCTAAACCTAAACCTAAAGTTACTAAATAAATTAAAAAATAAACTTAAACCCTAAAACATAAACCTAAACTAAACAGAATGGTATCTCCTTGATGGAGGTTGGGATTGTTTAAAGTTAGTCTTGTTTAGCTTTGGTTTGCCCTCTAGTTTTGGTGGCTCTCTCCTCTTGTTGGTCTCTTCTTTTGGTTTTGATGGCTAGTGATTGGCAGGCTTGAGAGCTTGCTTGCCTGCCTTTTTCCCTAGCCTTTTTTTTCTTGTGAGGGTTTATTGGCTGGTGGTTGCTTGATGGCTATGGTTTTTTCCAGCATTTTGCTTTTTGGTTTTGGCTATCTAGCATCATAATTATTGGTTGAGCCTGGCCATGGGCTTTGTTCCTTCTTGGGATGAGTTACTCTCTCTGGAGCTGTTAGCTGCCATCTAGTTTTGTTCCCCTTTTCTGGTGGCCTTTTTGAAGTTTTTTTTGTGGTGTTTGCCTATTGGCTGGATGGCCCATTGGCTTGTCATTTCTTTCTATTGTGGGATAAACTTGTATGTGGCTTTGATTGTTCTTGGCTTTATTGCTATTTCTAATGATTCCTACTGCTATGTTTGGCTGGGTGTCCTTGATGGCTGGCTGCAGTTGTGATGTTGGTTGGTGGATCTGTAGAATTTTTAGTTCTTTACCTTTTATCTTTGTTTGTTTTGGGTGGCTTTGATGGTGGTTATTTCTTGGTTGTTGTCTTGTTTGGTTGGTTTCTTTGCTCTAGTTTGGCTGGATGTTTTGTTGGTTAGTTACCTATTTAATCTCGATGATAAATATTGGATCTTGGCTAGCTCTTGGTTATTGGCTATTTGGTTTAATTGAGGTAAGTTGGCTATTATGGTCGGGATGTTTCCCATATTATCTTTTTTTTAGTAGCACCATATGTGATTGTAACCCTTCTTTTGAAGTTTGGATGCTCACATATCTGTTGCTTGAGATGAATGTGGAGCGAGCCTTATCTAAGATTTTTATCTTTTATTCCTTTTTGTGTACTTAGCTTGTCCTTATTTTTAGATGATTTTCTCTATATTAAGTTCTTTCGGGTTTGTATGGTTTGGTTTTGGTTTGTGCATCTCTTAGAAGATTTCAGGATATAGATGTCTTTAGCTACCCTTTTTCAGAATTTTGTGTTGTTTCTTTCTTAGTTTTTGTATTTTCTTTCTTCTGCTTTGGTTTTCTTATAACAGGTTGGGGATTTATCTCTTTTGGCTAATTGTAGCTCTTTGAGTAGTTGTTTAGAGATTTATCCCCTTTAAGGACCTTGTATCCCTTTCTTTTTGACAATAAAATTCTCCCACTTTTCATTTAAAAATACCCTAAGAATTGGCAGAACATTGATGGCAGGAACATTGCCGTCAACCAGGCTCAGTCTAGTTCTTGTGATGGAGGAAAAGGCAGAGGCGGCAATTATCGCAGTGGTGGTGGGGGATCTAGAGGTGCTGGTGGATATGGAGGTGGTGGTCAGAGCAATGGTTGGTATGGAGGTTGAGGCGGCGAAGGTTATGCGGTGGTGGCGGAGGGAGAGATCTGGGATATGATGGTGGATCCCGCTACTTGAGAGGCCAAGGTGGTTTTCATGGGAACTAGAGAAACTGAAAAATGGCTGATCCGATCTGCTACTTATGGAACTGTGTCTTTATAGTAGAGACGATTCTAATTATCTAGGCTTTCTGATTTGCTCTATGCATGCTCATTTTTTATCAATGGCATTACTTCTGTCTTAGAAAACTTAGTGTGTTACTTGGTTGATGAATTCGAAATAAAGAAATGTTGAATCCGAATTTGTTCTCCATTAAAAATAATTAACCAAAATCTGTAAGTCCTAAACTAAAACCTAAACCCTTAACCTAAACCTAATACATAAACCTTAAACCACAAACCCAAAATCCTAAACCCTAAACACAAACCCTAAAACCACAAACCTAAACCATAAATTCTAAAACTTAAACCCTCAACCCCAAACCCAAAACCCAAAAGAAAAAACCACAATCCCTAAAGATAAAAACATAAACCTCAACTAAATAAAACCTAAAAATAAAATAAATAAAAAAACCTAAACTAAAACAAAATAAAATAAAAACCAAAACTAAAACATAAACTTAAACCTATACCTAAACATAAGCCTAAATCTAAAAAGATAATAAAATAAAAAATAAAAACTAAACTAAAAATAAATAAATAAAAATCTAAACTAAACTAAAAAACAAAATACCTAAATAAAATAAAATTATACCTATATAATAAAATAAAATGAACCTAAAATAAAATAAAATAAAAAAAATAAAAACTTAAAAAAACAAACTTAAAAATTTAAAAGTAATAAAAATAAAAATGAAATAAACTAAAAAAAAAAACATAAACCTAAAATAAAATAAGATAAACCTAAACCTAAACTAAAATAAATTAAACTAAAATAAATAAAACCTAAACCTAAACTAAAATAAATAAAATAAATAAACTATAAATAATAAAAAATAAATAAAATAAAATAAATAAAAACAAAATAAAACCTAAACCTAAAAATAAACCTAAAAAAAAATCTAAAAAAATAAAAAAAAATGAAATCTAAAACCTAAACTAAAAAAAAATAAATAAAATATAAGATAAACCTAAAACACTAAAATAAATTAAACTAATAAAATAAAACCTAAACCTAAAATAAAATAAAATAAACTAAAATAAACCTAAACCTAAATTAAAAAATAAACCTAAAATAAACCAAAAATGAAATAAACATCAACTCAAAAAAAAATAAAATAAAAAGCTAAACTAAAATAAAATAAAATAAAACCAAAATAAAATCAAAATAAAACTAAACTTAAAATAAACCTAAACCTAAACCAAAACTAAGAAATAAACTAAATAAGAGCTTAAAATAAATAGGTAAACCCTAAATAAAATAAACTAACTAAAATAAAGTTGAATAAATAAAATAAATAAAATAAACTAAATTAGTTAAATAAAACACCCTAAATCTTTAAACTCTAAACACAAACACTAAACCCTAAACCTTAAAACTGACTAAAACACCAGCCTAAAACTTAAACCCTAAACCCCAACCTCTAGCTAACCCTAACCCTAAAACCAAACCTAAACTCACACCTAATCCCTAATCCCTAAACCTAAACAAAACCTAACCATAAAACCTAAAACCTAATCCCAACCTAAACCCTAATCCACCCTACCCTTAACCCAAAATCCTAAACCCTAAACCCTAAACTAAGCTAAACCTAAACAAAGAAACTAAATAAATAAAAAAAATAACTTAAACCTAAAACCTAATGATCCAAAACCTAAACCTAAACCTAAACCTAAATAATGGGCATAACCTTGACGGTAGGAACATTAATGTCAAGTAGGCTCAGTCTAGATCTTGCGTTGTAGGCAAAGGTGGAGGCGAAGATTATTGTTGTGGTGGTGCGAGATTTGGAGGTGCTGATGGATATGGAGGTGGTGGTCGGAGCAGTGATTGTTATGGAGGCGGGAGGAGCAACGGAGGTTACAGCCCTGGTGGTCAAAGTGGGATAGATTGAGGATATGATGATGGATCTCGCTGCTCGAGAGGTGGTGGTGGTTCTGATGGGAACTGGAGAAATCGAAGAATGGCTGATCCAATCTGCTGCTTATGAAGCCGTGTCTTTATAGTAGAGATAGTTGTAGATATCTATGGTTTTTGATTTGCTCTATGTGTGATCATTTTTTATCTATGTCATCACTTGTGTCTTAGAAAACTTGGTGCGCTACTTGGTTGGTGAAATCAAAAAGAAGAAATGTTGAATATTAATTTATTCTCTATTAAAAAAACCTTATACCTAAACCTAAACTAAAACATTAATCTAAACCTAAACCTAAATAAACCTAAAACCATAAACCACAGTAAACCCTAAATACTAAACCACAAATCTTAAATAAAATCATAAACAATAAACCCAAAATACTAAACCCCAAACCTAAATCACAAACCTAAACCCAAACCCTAAAACTGACCTAACTTAAACCATAAACCCTAAACCCTCCTAAACTCTGGTTTAAACCCTGACACCTGGGCCCTAGGCCTGACCTGACCCAGGCCAGCACAGATCTGGGCCCAAGGTTAGATCTGAGCTGAAAATTTAGCTACTGTGCTAAAGGCCTAAATCAGGACTGGGCCTGGGCTGGGCTGAGCCTGGGCCAGGCCCTGGGCCTGACTTAGCTGAGCCCAGGCTGAGCCTGGGCCCTGGGCTGGGCCCTGGGCCTGAGCCACAGGCTAAATGGGCTGAGTGGGCCCTGAAATGCCTGAGCTGAGCTGGGCCACAGGCCTGGGCCTGGGCTGAGCTGGGCCCAGGCCAGGCTGGGCCAAGGCCTGAGCCAGGCAGCCAGGCCACTGGTCCCCTGACCTGGGCTGGCTGATCCCAGGCCCTGGGCCTGGGCTTTGAGCTGGACTGGGCCTGGGCCAGGCCTGGGCTGAGCCTGCCCTGGGCCACTGACCCTGAGCCTGAGCCAGGCCTGGGCTGAGCCCTAGGCCAGGCTGACTGGGCTGGAGCCAGGCAGACTGGGCTGGCCACAGGCCCTGGGCTTAAGGCCCTAGGCTGGCTGAGCCTGGGGCCTGGGCCACAGGCCCTGCTACTGAGCCACAGGCTAGGCATGGGCTTGTGCCCTGGAGTCTAGGCTGACCACAGGCTCCTGAGCCACAGGCCCTAACCTGAGCCTGGGCCACAGGCCAGCCCTGGGCAGGCCCTGGGCCACAGGCCCCAGGCCCCAAGCCTGGGCCCTGACCCTGGGCCTGGGCTCAGGCCCTGGGCCCTGGGCCCTGGGCCCTGGGCAGACCTGGGCCCATCCAGGCCCTGGGCTCAGAGCCTGAGGCCTGGGCTGGGCTAAAGACCTAAAATAGATGATAAAACTGAGCCTAAATAAAAGATGCTGGGCTGGCTAAACACTATAAATAAACCTAAACCAAAAGTGTAATAAGATAAAAAATTAAAGGCTAGATAAGATAAAATAAATGAAACCTAAACTAAAATAAAAATAATAAAAAAAAAGAACTAAATAAAATAAGAACTAAACATAAAATAAACATTAATTAAACCTAATAAAATAAAATAAAACTAAAAACCTACATAAACGTAAACATTCATAAAAAAACCTAAACCTAAAATAAAAATAAAATAAAATAAATAAAATAAACCAAAACTAAAATAAATTAAACTAAAATAAATAAAACCTAAACCTAAACCTACCTAAACTAAATATAAAATAAACTAAAATAAACTAAACCTAAACTAAATAATATAAAATAAACAAAAAAATAACTTAAACCTAAACTAAAAATTAAAACCTAAAAATAAACTTAAAATAAAAACCTAAAACCTAAACCTAAAAAAAATATAATAAAAGCCTAAACCTAAACCTAAAAATAAAAAATAAAACATAAACCTAAAAAATAAAATAAAAATAAAACTAAACTAAAAAATGATCATAAACCTAAACCTAAACTTTAAAATTAAACTAAAACAACAATACCTAAACTAAAGTAAATAAACTTAAAATAAATAAATTAAATTAAGTAGAAATAAATATGAACCTAAATAGAAATATAAAAAATGAAATAAACTAAAATAAATAAAAAATAAAATAAATAAACCTAAACTCTTTTGAATTTAAAAAATTTAAGAAAAATAAATAAATAGAAACCCAAAACCCTAAACCCTAACCCTAAACCCTAAAAAACCTGAAACCCTAAACCCTAAACCCTAATCCAAACTCACCAAACCTAAATAAACCCAAACCATAAACCACAAACCTAAACACTAAACCCAAAACCACACCATAAACCCCCAACTTAAACCTGAATAAACCCAAATCTACAAACTAAACCTAACTAAACCTAAACCTAAACCCTAAACCCTAAAACCTAAACCCTAAAGCCTAAAACTATACCAAAAACACACTAAACCCTAAACCACAACCCCACAAAACCTAAACCCACTTGGAGTGGTGGATATGGAGGTGGTGGTTATGGAGGCAGGATCTGGAGGCACTGATGGATCTAGAGGTGCTAATGCCTATGAAGATGGAAGTTATGGAGGCGAGGAGGGGTGAGAGTTTAAAATGTAGTGGTGGGAGGGTAGATTTGAGGATGGAGGATCCACTCATGGCGAGGGGTGTCGATGGGAACTAAAGAAACTGAAGAATGGTCGATCCATCTACTACTTATTAAATTGTGTCTTTATATTAGAGATGATTCTAGTTACCTAGGGTATTTAATCTGCTCTATGCGTGCTCATTTTTTATGTATGTTGTCACTTGTATCTTAGAAAACTTGGTCGACTACTTGGTTGATGAAATCAAAAAGAAGAAATGTTGAATCTGAATTTCTTCTCTATTAAAAAAATCCTTAAAACCTAAACCCTAAATGAAAACCTAAACCCAAAACCTTAAACCCTAAAAACCCTAAAGCCCTACACCCTAAACCCTAATCCTTAAACACTAAACCCTAAATCCTAAACCTTAAACCCTAAACTAACATAAACCCTAAACCATAAAGTAACTTAAACCCCAAATCCTAAACCCTAAACCCTAAACTAACCTAAACCCTAAACCCTAAATCCTAAACCCTAAACCATAAAATAAAAACCCTAAACCCTAAAATAATACCCAAACATAAAATAAAATTAAAAAACCTAAAATAAAAAAAATAAAAACTAGATAAAAACCAAAACCTAAAAAATTAATCTAAAAATAAAATCTATAAAAAATAAAAAATAAAACTTAAACCTAAAATAAACAAAATAAAATAAACCTACACCTAAGCTAAAATAAATTAAACTAAAATAAATAAAACCTAAACCTAAACCTAATAAATAAACCTAAAACCCTAAACTAAATAAAATAAAATAAACTTAAAATAAACATAAACCTAAGAAAATAAAACCTAAAAATAAACATAAAAAAAATACCTAAACCTAAAAAATGAGACATAAACCTAAACATAAACCTAAAATAAAAGATAAAACTTAAAACCAAAAATAAAATAAAATAATATACTAAAAATAAGCATAAACACATAAACCTATAAAATAAACTAAAATGAAAACCAAAACTAAAGATAAATAAACCTAAAATAAAATAAACAAAATAAAATAATAAAATAAAATAAATGAAACTAAAATAAATAAATTAAATAAATCTAAACTGTTGAGCTTGATTTAAAACCATAAACCTTAAACCCAAACCCTAAACTCTAATTCCTAAGCCCTAAATCCTGGGTCAATTGACCCTGAGCCAAAGCTGACCCTAAATTAACTGTCACTGCCTGGGCTCTACATTGGGCCTTAAACCCTAAAACCCATAAACCTGGAGCCAAAAAAAACCTAAACCTGAGCCACTGAGCCTGACCTAGGCTCAAGACCCTAAACTGACTAAACCTGACCCAAACAGGCTCTAAACCAAACCCTGCTCTAGACCTGCCCAAACCCCTGAGCCCTAAAGCTGAGCAATACCTTAAACCCTAGTCTAAACACCCAGGCTGACCCAAACTCTGACCATGAAACCCAAGTGTGGGTAGGCCCTGAGTTTTTGGGACCTTAAAACCCTGGGCCAGAGTCTGATCAGGTGGGCCAAACCCTAAAGCCTAAACTAACCTGGCCCTAAGACCCTAACCACAAACCCTGAGCCCTAAGGCTGGTCACAAAACCTAAAGGCTAAACTTGAACCCTAAAGCTAAAACAGGCACAACCTAAACCATAAAAACCCTAAACCTTAAACCCCAAACCCTAAATCTTAAAACCCTAAACCCTAAACCCTTAACCCTAAACCTTAAACCTTAAACCCTAAACCATAAACCCTAAACGTTAAACCCTAAACCCTAAACCCCAAACCATAAACCCTAAACCATAAACCATAAACCCTAAACCCTAAAAACCTAAAAGACTAAGTACAAACTAAGTAAAACCTATGCCCAACAAGCTGCTATTGGGGTTGTCTCTCTGATTATCTTTATTTGGTGTTGTTTGTGGTGGGGTGCGACTCGGTCCACTGTCTGCTTTATTCCAATCTTATTTCTATTAGACTTTTGCATTTCTTGTAGTATTTTAGGTTTGGGTTATGCTGTCTCGCTTTACATTTGCTATTTGTTAACTTCTGCAATGATTATTAACAAGGGGGTTGTTAACATCTGCATTGCTTATCCTGAATGAGTTCCTTTTCGAGGCCATATTCATGAGCTATACTCCTTGCATGTAAGTTTCATATATGTTCCATATGATTGGGATGGTGTTATTTACATTCTAATTGATTTGCTTAGCAGGATTACAGCAGGCTTTTCAACCGATTGTATATTGTTTCTATCCTCTGCCTGGCCTTTTCTGCTATTTTCTTGTGGTGGGTTTTCATACTAGCCTAATACTACTCTTGGCTCTGGTATTAAAAAGGTGGATCTAGCAAAGATGGTTCATTTTCATATGTGTAGGGATTCTTATGCTATGGTGACTATATTGATGATATTTATCATGCTTGGGATCCCCTTTGCCATTCTGCTCTTTGCTGTCTCATTTTTTATAGTGTATATGGCCTTGTATAGGTTTGTAGGTACTAAGGCTCATAAGACTTTGAACAAAT